>APFE030075983.1:22844-45184 GCA_000404065.3 Pinus taeda | reverse complement strand
TTTTTTGTAGTGAACAAGGTGTTTCAGTAGGGAAGCAAACATCAGAAAGCCTTCAACACCTTAAAAGAAAATATTAGTATAGCACTAGTACTAGCACTGCCCAATCTTCAAAGACCCTTTGAGATTGAAATGGATGCTAGTGACTATGCCATGGGAGCAGTGTTGATGCAGCACGGTAAACCCATATGTTATCATTCTAAGATATTTAATTCTGTAGTAGTTAATAATCCCACATATGATAAAGAATTGTATGCATTAGTACAGAGTGTGAAAAAGTGGAAACATTATTTAATGGGAAAAGAGATAATAATACATAGTGATCATCAACCACTTCAATATTTACACTCACAAACTAAGCTGCAGCAATCAAGACACTATAGCTGGATGGGTTTTCTACAACAGTTTCATCTTGTCATCAGATATAAAAAGGGCATACACAATAAAGTTGTAGATATGTTGCCTAGACCAATCATAAATGCATCCACTATACTTAAGCATAATTCAGTATTGCATGAAAGCTACATTGAACAGTATGCTCAAGATATAGATTTTAAAGATGTATATGAACTTTAAGTCATGGAAAACAAGTAGAAGAATTGGATTATCATGTTAAGGACCAACTCTTGTATCATTTTGGAAAGTTATGCATTCCTCAAATCGAAAGAGTAAAGATAATTCGAGAAGCACACACTGCTCAATATCAGGTCACTTTGGTGTAAGTAAAACAGTTGCGCAACTGCAAAGATTTTGTTATTGGCCCAAAATTAATGAGACAGTTTCTAGATATATAAGAGGGTGTACCATGTGTGCTAAAAGCAATCCCAACAATAGAAAACTAGGCTTGTACACTTCACTACCAGTTCCTTCTCATCCTTGGGAAAGTATTTCCATGGACTTTATTGGGGGACTGCCTAAATCTAGAAAAGGTCATGACTATTTATATGTTATTGTGGATAGGTTCAGCAAAATGTGTATTTTAATACCTTGTAACAAATAGATTACAGTTGAACAAATAGAAAAGTTGTTCTTTCAGCATGTATGGGTTCATTTTGGATTACCCACTTCCATTGTATCTGATCGAGATTTCCGATTTATTGGGAAATTTTGGTCAAGTTTGTGGGAATTGATGGACACCAAATTGAAGAAGAGCAAAACCTTTCATCCACAAATAGATGGCCAAACAGAGGTGGTCAACATGACAATGATCCAGTTGCTCAGAGGATATTGCAACAAGCATCCCAAGCTTTGGGATGAACATTTGTGTTATGTGCAATATGCTTACAACTAGGCTAAACATTCTTCTACACATACATCTCCTTTTGAGACTTGTTTTGGTTTCACACCAAGGTCTCCCTTAGATTTTTTCTTTGGTAAAGACATAGCAGTTGATGGACATAGTGATGTGGGCAAGGCAACCAAATTCATTGAACAAATCCAAGAGATTCACCAGGTAGTACAAGGATAGTTGGAAAAGGGCCAAGCCAACTACAAGCCAAGGCATGATAAGCATCGGATTAAGCATAGTTTCCAAGTTGGTGCTCAAGTTTGGCTGTATGTCAGTAAAGACAGAATTCAAGCTGAAGGTAAGAAGCTGAAGTCGATAAGGTATGGACCTTTCAAGATCCTTGAGAAAATCGGTGAGAATGCTTTTCCCCTTGATTTTCCAGCTTACAGTTACGTGTATTCAGTAGTTAATGCAAAAAGCTTGAGACTATTTGAACCTTCATTGATTGAAGATCCTAAAGATCAGAGTCAATTTCCTTCTATTGATGATCTGTTGCCTGAATATCTCAATGAATTGCAGGAAGATACAGTTTTGGACAAGAAGGTGAGAACTGTGTGCAAAGGGGATGTTGAGTACCTCAGGATTGGGCTCAATGGTTCAAAACCAAGCAGTGCAAGATGGATAGAATTTGGGAAAGTGAGGAATCTATATGCTCACTTGATTGATGCTTGAAAACCAAGTTTTGGTGGTTCAAAAGCTTTTTCAGTGGGAAGGCATCATAAAAAAGGATCCTAGAACACTCTCTAAGTTTTCGTGAACTCTTTAAAAATTATGCCAAAGATTAAAAGTCTTATAAAGATCAAGCTATCGGAAGGAATCCTCAGACACTTGCAATGGCGATCAGCGCAGATCAATGAGGGTCATTGATCTAGCGCACAAAGCGACAAACCATGGTAATGCGCGCTGACACCAACCAACAAATGCAGGGGTAATTTTAAGCAACGGAGGTAGTTTCTGATATGCCATTAGTGACAAGTCACTAATATCATATTGTAGGGAAAACCTCTCAGTGGGGGGAAACCCCAAGCGCTTGGACTCGAAATAAGTATAAAACGTGGAAATTAATGTTTTGATTCCATTAGAGTGAGATTCGACAAAACCGGCAGGATATCGGAAGGGATTAAACTGGTAAGTGGTTTCGACCAAGTTCCACCCGATGCCACACAATGATTGCCACGCGTCTCGGTGTGGAGAGAGAAAAACTCCTCACATTGAGTGGGTAAACATCATGTTACTTAGCTGCCCAATATGAACGATGATCACTAGATCTGGGGCCCCTGGATCAAGGGCGGAGACGCATTCTGATGGATGACAGGATTTGACAAGGTTATGAAGTGAGATTGCATAGGATTTGAAGTTCGATATAAATGATGCGTTGGCAGAAGGTCATGTTCCATGGGCATTCTTGGAGTTAACAGAAAAAATGGTCATTTCAAATATGTCCAAGAGAACTAAAACTCATCCGTTATGAACTAGGTGGCCACCTCCCTATGAGGCGTTATACAGTGATTGATTATGCAAAATAGAGGGATTCAGACAAACAGAGGTAGTGGAACCAGAAAGTCAGGAAGCAGAATTGAATAGTCGGGAAATAGATTGGCTTTAAAGCCACAAACTGATAGAGAGAGAAGCAATCAGTAAGTGAAGAGCAGTAGGAAGTAAGCTGAAAGTAGAAAGAGGAAGTCGAGCTGACCTACAGAAGAAAAGGCAACATCAAGCCAGAGTTAAGATAGAGACAGAGAGAGTCAGAGAGTCTATGTACTCCAGAGAAGGCTTGAGAGGTTCAAGCACACTACTCTATAATGTCTGTCATGTATGAATCTCAGACTAGGCTCATCCTATTGTGACCAATAAAGGTCAAGAGTTCAGTGAGGAGAGTCTATGTACTCCAGAGACTTGGGGAATCCAAGTACATTCTTACTGATTTGTATCTATTGAGTGACACTCAAATTGACCTCACTATTGTAAAAACTTTGCTTTGACAACCTAATAGAGAGGCCACCACTGAAGGCTAGGCCAGGAGATGTAGCCCAGGAATATTGGGTGAACTCCTTATTAAACTTGTTGTGTTTATATGTTTTCCTGTTATGTTTTCTTTAACTACTTCACTGCCTATGTATTTTACAATCTTATCGACCCGTTGCATAAAATAACATAGGCACATCAATGCACATGAGTCTGTAATACCTTATTAATTGTCTTATATCAATTCCAGATCACTCCCTTATTTAATTCTTCAAGGTTCTGATATCTGCTACGATAGTATACCTAAATGCTAATATATCGATATCTGATATGCTGATATAGCCACTATACCGACTTCATGTATTGTGGTACCCAACAAGGCAATATGCCCATTCCTTCTATATATGATTTGGTTATGTCCATTGATATGAAATAACAAGTTAATAACAATTGTCACTATAATTATAATTTTTTGTAAATCATTGATGCATGAATAGGTTAGTGGCCAACACATCATGCCACCTCATGTTTTGACATCTAATCATAGCATGTCACTTGGTGAATGCTAAAATGGTAGAAACATTACATGTAAGATTTGTAATTTGGAACATCATATTATTGGAGGTTTTTTTAGGCCTATCCCACATGAAAATCCTAACATGTTGATATGTTGGTGTGGAAAATCATTCTACCACATCATCCCCAACATCCAATTAGCACTTGACATGTGGTGGTTTTTGAAATTCCCTCTTGTATGTGACACTCATTCATGCATGGCATGCGTCACTTGTATTTACATAGTTTTCATGCCAAAAATTCCAAATCTAGGAGACATGTGTCATACATGAGGCATCACCATGTCATTACTTGTGATGTAATCATGACATCACACTCCAAATATGCCCCATAATCTAATACTTCCAATATTCAAAGGTCATTAATTGACAAACCCCATTAATTAAATATTTACAATTAAGTTATAGGCTATCTATTGGAGCCACTCCATATTAGAGAGTTCCCCAAAAGAAGTTCTTTTCGTAAGCCCCTTTCTAGTTGTCTCTCGATCATGGTTCCCTTTGATTCATGTGACCAAGCGACATACCTAAAATTTAAACTCCACATTTCTGAAAAATTAAAACAATTTCCCAATTACTTCAAAGCTTATCATCCTCTTTTTGAGTCCAAATAATTCTCTACCTTTGGCTAGGCATGCTTCAACTTTTTCATATGCATAGATAATTGAAGCCTTATACCCCAATTCGTTACATGCATCCTACTTCATTATTTTAATATGCACAATGATTCAACATGTAGGCATTCATAAGAATGAAATAAATGTGTATTTCTATAGAACTATTGAAACCTAGGTCTAAAGCCTGAATTCATGAATACACAACATACCATAATCATAGATAAAAAAAACTAAGGGTTTCCATTTGCATACAACATTTACACACTTAAATGAATTCACATCAATTGTCCAAGATAGTAATTGTAAATATTCATCTTACTTGCATTCATGCTTATTCAACTTAACGTTTTAGTAGCCCTTAACCTAATATCACATACATACACAATAAATACTATCATGACATTCGAACATAAATCATTGTAACAACATTATCATTTCATTCACAATGATGGGAAATACACTTCTCTATTCATCTTAAAATTGTGGAATCTAAAGAAGGGACTACCACCCTCCACCAAACCATAGGCACAATAATACTAGAAATTTATTATAGTTGGGCACCTGTGAGCTAT
The DNA here is from genome assembly GCA_000404065.3 of Pinus taeda. Taxonomy (NCBI): domain Eukaryota; kingdom Viridiplantae; phylum Streptophyta; class Pinopsida; order Pinales; family Pinaceae; genus Pinus; species Pinus taeda. The sequence goes on along the minus strand of APFE030075983.1, from coordinate 40,170 downwards.
ATTCAATTTCTATAGGATTATTCGTTGATGGTATTACACCAAAGGGTCAATTCATGGGAAGGAGTATGAAGTCTAGTCTCCTTCAACAGTTAGGAAATAGGTATGCCACCTATGAAACTCAAGGTCTAGGTTGAATATACAACAAAGTATGGGCACTTAGGGTCAACACAACGTAAAGGGAAACCGTATCACCACTTCATATTGTTTCCTCAATGATCCTTCCTCTTTCGAGTACTTCATGTGAACAAATACAACCAAATAGTAGGGTCCTTCTTGGTCTACCTGACTAAGGAAAGGTGTTGTTTCATTGGTTTATAGGATCAGAGGGTTGCAAGTTCACAATGGTTTTATGTTTACACATAATTGGGGTATCCTTTTCTGTCTCTATCTCAAGTCACTACCATACTCTCCACTCAACTACCAAAAACACCATCCTTTTCCCCGTGAGTGTTCCTTACACAAGACAGGTCCTGAGTGCCCTTCTTTGCCTGTAAATTCAACTAAGACTCTGCCGTGATGGAAGTAACTCATGCTTTGAAAGTTCTAATACCTCTTCATCCTCCCTCTTAAAAATTTTGCGGCAGTTACTAGTTCAACAAGAACATTAGGGGTCAGAGCATTTAATTCAAGTAAGATATTAAACTTATCATTCTCCCTTATGAATTCCCAAGCAAGCCATCCTTCTAGGTATGATGATTCATGTAGGTTTTTCATCCTTCTTCAACTTTATTATTTTTATAATTGAATCAAAATATTTACATCAGAAAGTCCTGACAATACTATTCTAGCTCTCAAACATTATGATCCTTTAATTACATTACAAGACTTATTTAGAGAAAGGATGTTACATTCCACTGCACGCCCCCCCCCCACCCCCCCTAAAGGAACATGTTCCTTAGTGTCTTACCATCCATAGAAATGAATTTTTATATAGAAAAAATTTGGATATGCATTTTTCATGGCATCCTCCGGCTTCCATGTTGCTTTAGTTGGTTTGAAGTGCTTCAATCACACCTTGACCTACATCATGACTTTCTTATATAGTGTGGTCTTCCTCCAATCAACTATGCACTATGGTTGGATGAAGTTATCCATTGGGTTCCACATGTATGAAATTATAATCAATAATATGATTATAATCATGTATCTATATTTTAATCAGTGAGATATGAAACACATCATGTGCCTTCCATGTTTGAGGGAAGGAAATTTTTTATGTTACATTTCCCACTATCTGAGACCTGAGATGTCCCATAATATCTTGGTGCTAACTTGGCACATGATCCCATTCTTAAGGAAATTCTCTTTGGCTAGATTGGGAGATGTAAATTCTCTTTTACTAAAATTTCCTTATGCATTTTGTTTTGGTTTGCATAACTATTTTTTTAGTCTTGTGCCACCTTCAATTTCTACCTTATGCTAATTACTTCATGTTCCATTTCCTTTAAACTTTCTAGCCAAAGTCTGAGATTTTTTATAGGATTATCCCACTTTATTATGGTATTGCACTTTTTTCCATAAAGAGCTTCAAAATATATCAGCTTTAATGATTATTGATAGCCATTATTATATGAAAATTCCACTAGAAGAAGAAATTATCACCTCTTCTTAGGCTAGTGAATGATATGCATCTTGAGCATGTCTTCCATAGTTATGTTTACTCTTTTTGTCTAACCATTGAGCTAAGGGTGATATTTTATACTAAAATATAATTGGGTTCCATATCCTATAAAATTCCAAAAATTAGAGATAAACTTGGTGTCTTGAACAAGTATGATATTCTTGGGCATGCCATGAAATTTAAAAAACTCCTTTACAAAAATATAGGAAATGTTGATTTCCTAATACGTAGATGAATAACCTTGCTCAACTTATCTACTACAACCATAATGGCATCATGCTACTTGGGGTTCCTTGGTAATCCATCCATGAAGTCCATAGATATGAATTCCCATATTCTTTATGGGATTGGTATTGGACGTAAAAATTTTGTTGGGTGATTTCATTCCACTTAAACATGTTGGAATTCTAAATATTAAATTATATTCAATAATTTATTTTTCCATCCTTGGCCAATAATATAGTTTCTTGCTGGCTATTATGATCTTTTGATATCCTGGGTGACCTACATATGGTATTCTATTAAACTCGTCTGTTATAATATTTTTTAATTAAATCAAATTGGGTATGTACAACCTGCATCTGAAGAAAAATAATTCATCGCTAGTAAGCTAATAATTTTCTCCCATTATCCCCTTGCGCTCTTGCTACAATCACTTAGTTACAAGCTAGAAGTGCGGAATTTGTAATTTTTCTCTGACTCTTTCTCTATTGTTTGCCTCACATGTACTTATGGATTCCATGTTTATTACTTACTTGCTTCTATTGAGTGCATCAACCACCTAAGTTTTCTTTTTTTCTTTTAATGTGCTTGATTTCCAAATTAAATTCACTAATAAGGGCACTCCACCTAGCATTCTTAACATTCAATTAGGATCAATTAAAAGAATACCTCATCCCATTATAATCCATCATTAATATGAATTTTATCTCAAGAACATAGTGCCTCCACATTTTTAAAGCATGGACAATGGCTACAAGAACTAAATCATGTGTTACATAGTTTTCTTTGTGGTCATTTAGCTTCTTAGAATCACAACGAATCACATGTCCATCCTTCATGGGAATATTAATCAGTCCCTTCATACTAGCATCCATGCATACCCATAGATATTTATTTGGATATTAAATCTTCAAAAAAGGGCTATGTGTGAGAACGTGATTTAGTTTTTCAAGGTTTTTTGTGCACTTTGATGTAAAACAAAATCTCACACCTTTATTTTGAAAGGTTATAATTGGTTTCCCAATCTTCGAAAATATTTGAATGAATCTCATATAATATATTTCTAGTCCCATAAAAGATATAATTTATGTTATATTTGAATGAGATAGCTACTCAAGTATGGCCTTGATATTTTTAGGATCAATTATCACTCCTTTTTTGGAAAAACATGACCCAAGTAGTGCACTTGTGATTGGAAAAAAATGTATTTGTTGAGTTTCATGTATAGTTGATGCTCATGAGACATTTGTAACATAGTGTTCAGGTGTTCTTCATCCTATTATTTTTTCCTTGAATACACTAAGATTTCATGAATAAATACCAAAACAAACTTATTGAAGTATTTGTTGAGAATATTATTTTGGAGGCATACAAATGTGGCTAATGCATTTTTCAACCCAAATGGCACCACTATGGATTCATAATGTTCACATATGCTCCTGAATGTAGTCCTTTGGATATTCTCATCCTTGATCAATACTTATTTATACCTAGACCTCAAATCTATGTTTGAAAACAATGCGAATATCTTATCTGGTTAAATAAATCATCAATCATATGTAGGGGATACTTATTTTTAATGGTTTCCTTGTTAAATTGTTTTTTGTTAGTATACAACCTAATATTGAAATGTTTTTCTTCATAAATGATGTTGGAAGTTTTTTATGGTGACACATTGGGTATAATATACACTTTATCCAACATTTCTTTAACCATATATTTAGCCCCATTAACTCAAGTCTACTCATTCTATAGGGTGTTCTAGACATAAGAAATACTCTTTGAGTGAGCTCTATTGGGAAATAAATGTCCCTCGTAGGTGGAATTATTGGATATTGATAAATCAATGTCAGTATTAGGTGGAATTATTGGATATTAAAAAATCGATGTCCTTCTTAGGTGGAAGTTCTGGAATCTCTTTAGCAAATAAATAAATGTGTTCTTGTAGTGTGGTATGATACAAAATTTTGAACTTTTTGTCCTTTCCTAAACTAGTTACTTGAATAGCATATAGGGGAAATCCCTTTTAGTAACATCTATTTAATTGAAGAGATGAAATTTTCCTCACGAATATAGTCTTTTGGTAGTAGCCTTTATTCTCCTTCATCGTCCTTGTATTCTAATGTTTTTTTATAATAGTACAACTTTTCCTTATGTGCCACTATCTCATCCATGCCTTTTACTAAGTCATATAACCCTGAGGGAAATATATTTATAGTGGCTTTGGTAAGAAGGCCACTTATCTCAAACTATCGTGATTCAATAGAATTAGTCACCTTCCTTTTTACTTTGGTGGCAAACTAAACTAGCCATGATTTGGCATGTTGTTTCCTTTATAAAAAAATAATATTCGATAACTTGTGGACTAACATAAGTGAGTGTAGAACAACGGTCAATGAAAATTGAAATAGGAGGGTTGGAAAGTATACCTTCCATTTCCACCATTGAGGCTTGGTAGTATTCTTTCCTATTTTCCAAATCTACATAAATCCAAGGTACACTTTGGACCACATTGTTGAACATAGTATCCCCTTGTACATTTTACACATCAACATTTTCGAGGTTCAAATATCCACTACGTTAGTATACCCAAATTTTGATGCACTAATATCCAATAACATGGCATAGCCACTCTACATATTTCCACTAAGATGGTATTCGATAGGGAGATATGACCATTCATTCTATACTATGATACAATTATGTCCATTGAAATGAAATACCAAGTTACCAACAATTATACTATAACTATAAATTGTTGCAAATCATGGGTGTGCCACTAGACTAGTGGAAAACTTATCATGCAACATCATTCTCTAACATCCAATCATAACCCGCCATGTGGTCAAGGATGACATTCCAAACACATAGCATGAATCACATGTATATCAATATATCAGGTTATCATATGTTTTTTAAGGCATAGGACACAAAAAAAATTGTAATATACTAATATGTTGGTGTTATAACTCATCTTTCCATGCCATCCTCAATGTCCAAACACCATCTAACACATAATACTTGTTGACATGTCCTTTTCCATGTGGAACTTGTTAATGTGTGCCACGTGTCACTCATACTTGCATATTTTGCATTCCCAAAATTCCAAATATATGTGACACATTATACACATGCCATCACCACATAATTTCTTATGACAACATCATGATGTAACCTTCCAAGGACACACAATGCTCAAATTATTTAGATATTGCAAGGTTGTTAGTTAACGGTCCTAGTTATTGAAATGTTTACCATTAAAGATGTTACATCTACTGGAGCTACTCCATATCGAGGATTTCTCAAAATTTAGTTATTTTCGTGATTTCGGTGGTTTATATTCTGATCAAACCCCCTTTCAACTAGCTTCCGATCTTTTTTTCCTTCGAGTCATGTGACTAGATGATACTTCCAATATTTCACCAAACTCCAAAATTTCTAAAAAAAATAGTACTTATTCCTAATTAATTCATAGTTATTCATCCTTTTCCCAGGATAAATATTTCTCTACCTTTAACTAGGCAAGATTCAACTTGGTCATATACATAAGTAGCTAGACCCTTAATATCCCATTCATCACATGGGTCTTCACTTTTTTAATATGAACAATGATTTAGCCAAGAGGAATTCATAAACATGAAATAAATTTTATTTATATACAACTATTACAACTTAGGGATAAATTCTAAATTTATGATTACACATCACACCATAATCAAAGATAATGGATGTAAAGGCTTTCATTTGCATAAAAATTTCAAACTTAGAATAATGGACTTCACTATTCAAGACGGTCATGTTAAATACATGGCCCATTATCATTCATGCCTATTCAACTTAACATTTTCTATAGCCTTCAGCCTATTAGTACATACTTAGATAATAAATTCTAGCATAACATTAAAACATAAATCATTGCAAATCATTATCATTTCATTCACAATGAAGGAAAATTCACTTATTTGTCTCTCTTAAAATTTTTGGAAACTGAAGAAGTGACTACCACTCTCCACCCAACCGTAGGAACAAATATAAAGAAAATTTCTTATAGCAGTCCATCACCAAGCCAAACTTGATGTATGAAGGGTTCTTGACTTAGGTTATCACACTAAAAATTCAATTTAGGGGAAATAGTATGGAGGCCAAAATCCTTCAGTGACTCAGAAACAAGGATGCCACCTCTTAAGTACTAATTTTATGATAAATTAATAACAAATTATGGAAATTAAGGCCTATAATAGTGAAAAGGGAGACCCATATACTACCTACCATAGTCCCCATTAATCACATGGATTGAACCTCAAGCTAAAGGAAGGTAATGCCAGGGAAACCACAAACCATGCTTAGCCAAGTAGCTAGCCCTACTAGACCAGGAGAGGGCTCTCTCTGTAAGGATCTCAGCTAAGATGACTGGATCGAGAAAATTATATTAGGCTAGGTATAATAGGACAAGGTTTGATTTGATTTTGAAGGGTTTTGCTGGATCGGGAGGAGCCAGACAGTTAGGGCAAGGAAATTAAGGCAAAATTGTAGGGTTTTGATGGGGCAAGGTAGGCACAAGGCTTAGTACTCTATGGCTTGATGGGTGAGGTGATTCACAGACAGGTAGGGATCTAGAAAGAGCATGTAAGCAACATGGGTTCTTCCTAAACTAAATAAAACATAGACTGTGAATATTTTCCCAAAATAGGGCATAAATATTATGGGTTTTGCCTATCAACTTGAAAACATTCACTTAAAAGTATTCAAATGTTTGATGAATTACAAAAAAAAATTTAACATATGATCACAATAGCGAAAACTGAAACTTCATACCACATGGATCCCAAAGAAATAGCTGCAACTTTTCATTATTCTCCTCCTGAAAACTGATACAAAATGATGTCCACTCAAAGCATAAGCATCCAACTGAGTCCAACCCTTTAAAATGAGAAATAATAAGAAGATATAGACATTTATTCAACCTCCTCCCATCCTCAGGGGTCGAATTCCTAAGGATGAGGAACTAATCCATCAAAAACTAAACAAGAAACTTGAATCTAGGCAACCTAACACCTTTCCCTCTAAAAGTGAGGAAACTGATTCATTTGTCCTCAAGATAACATTTAATTTGATGAATCTACCTTCTAGTACTTATTATCCTTCATATTTACATGCCTGGTCATCATTTACATCATTAAAACACCATCTATGAGAGAAAATCCAAAATTACGGTTAAGGCACAGTGAAATAGACACTCAACACAATTTTTGTCCTATGTGCAGCGCCCATGCCCTATGTGCAATGCTTTTTGCAGGTCCATTTTCGAGGCCTTCTCAGTGTCCAAATTGAGCTCGTGATAGCTCATTGGAAATTGATTCAATTATTTTTTCCAGAAAATCTTGAATTTATTCATTTTAAGCTCATTTGACCCCTTAAAAATTGATTCTCCGAAGACTGCTTCTGTGCGTCTAAAAAAGGAATGAAAGGTCATTTTTTGGGTGTTTTTTGACCTTTTGGTTGACCAACTCTACTCCAAAATCTTAGAAAATTCTCAAAGTGCATGTACTCATCATTCTGAATCCAAAACTACTAACCATTCTTTCATTGGATGCCCCTAGGAAAAGGACAACGTCAGTGGCGCTATGCATAGAGCCAAAATTTTTGGCTCAAAATTTGCCAAATTCTTCAAAAGGAAAAAATTCTTCAAAACCTGCTTAAAATTTGTGGAAAACACCATTATAAAGTTTCTTGGTTGGCCAGGGAACCTTCAGAAAGCAACCTAAGCATATCATCCTCCTTTTTGCCTTTAAGTGCTTGTTTTAGTCTTCTTTTCATTTGTTTGACCCTTATGTTGCAAATATTGTTCTGGGTCCTGTAATCGCGAGCCATGTGCCTCATGATTCAATTGTCCCTGTTGGCCTTTTGGAGCAGCATCTCCAAATGCAAATTAACCCTGTCAAGCCAAGTTTCTCTATCCTCCTCAATTTCCTTCTCAATTCTTTGTTTTACAATCAAGGTAGTCAGTGCTTCTTCCTCTTGCACTGTTGATTTTCCCTTGTCACTTTGCCTCTTTACTTTGAGAAGTTCCAGCTCCATGAGGACTTGTTTGTCACTTAGCTACTTATTCTCTTGCTCAAGGTATGAAATGACATACTTAGCTCTCTCCAAGTTGTCCATCACTTCTTGCATCTGTGAATATTTTTCCCTTATGGTTATGTTTTCGTTTGTTACCTCATCTTGAGCCTCCAAGTAAACTATCTTAATGCCATGATGGATGTGTGGCTGTTTTGGTTCATCATCTTCCATGAAATCAAAATCCATTTCCTCCTCATCATCAAGGCTTCCCTCCAGCATCTTTTCCTTCCCTTTAGTGGAGCAAGCATTTTCCTATGAGCTGATGAAGAAGGCAAGGCCCCATCCACATCAAGTGGAGTAAACACTTGCCTATCTGCTACAAACAATTTTCTAGCCCCTCTCTGATATGTCTTGTAGGCTTCTGGATCCTTAACAACATTAGTCTCATTAATGTTTTCATCCTTCTCTACTTGGGCACTATTGGAAAGCCTTTCATCCTCTTGAGGCACTAGTGGAGGAATCTGAGGACCCCTAAAGATGTCATTGGAAATTAATGAGTCCCATGAGATGTTAAGGAGGTTGAGATGATGTAGGAAAATCATCTTGATCAGGGAATAGTGATAAAGACTACTCATTTTCTAGGGGTATGGCTTTTTCTGTACAATTTATGCCATTTTATTAATCTTCCTGAATAAGAAATAAGGGATGCTCAACATTTTCACTCTTGTAAAATGCATAAGAAGCCTAATGTTATAGGTGTACAATCTAGAAGATCTACCCTGACATGTGAAATATTTCATAATGATCCTCATCATAGGGGCATATTTGTCTTCAAGGAACTTGAAAGGAAAAGTCCTCTTCCTTTCATTTTTGTACCTAGATTTGATGCATGGCTCATAATAATGCTCATCCAAATCTTGTGGCTTATACCATTTCTCCCCCACATTTGGAATCCCTGTAACATCATCAATGATAGAGGATGAAACTATAAATGTCACCTCGACAAGAGTTACCTTTTTATCGCAGGGATTGGCTACAAAAAGCCTGGATAACTCAGGATGATGTTGGACTCCTTCCACCTTCTCACAAAACTCATAACACCCTATATGCCTGAAACAAGTGATATTCATATGAGAAGCCTATAACTCTCTAATGTTTGATGGTTCCTGCCTAATAATTCTACCTCCCTTGTGTGGTTTTCTCTGATGTTGAAGTTCATCTCCCAAAATCTCACTGCCACTTCCTCCTCCTCATAATCTCTATCCTCTTTGTCCATGTTTGTCAAATTTTGAAGCTGGTAACCCTAGAGAAGGTAATGAAGGAGTAAGTATTGGTGATTAGGGATAAGGGAAGTGGAGATGAACTTATGTGGTGTAGGATGGAATGTGTATAATATGAAAATGAGAGGGAGGGTATTCTTCTTTGATAGGGACTATTTGGTAAATAGGGTTTTAGGATTTTGCTTTAGGGATATAGGGAATAAGGGATATGTAGGGATGTATAGGATGGTTTGGTATTTCAAGGAATAGGTGGTGTAGGAGAGATTAGGGTTTCAAGGAATGAGTGGAGGGATGTATAGGAGAGATTATTAGGCAATCTAGGGTTTGATTTTTGAAATATAAAACTAATTTCAAACTAATGGATTAAATGGCAAGAGGATAGCTCAGAGATCACGCTTTCTTGTTTATAGGCTATAGAAGGAAAAGAACACATTTTGAGTGGTTGACAAAATGTTTTGGGACTTTCTAGCCCTATGTGTAGTGCCACTTATAGGTGCGCAACCCTTCAGCTCAATGCACAACGCCTTTCAAATTTTCACTGGAGAAACTGCCTTATGCATAGCGCTCCACTCCTATACGCACTACTCGTGCCTCTGTGCGCAGTGCCTCCTCCAATTACTCAATGTGTAGTGCTCTGCCTCCTATGCACAACGCCTCTTTTCCTTAGCCACCAATTGGCCTCAATTCCCCTCTCTCCTTCAATGCTTTTCTTTCTCTTTGTCAAATGAGAGTGATGAGTTTGGAAAAGGAGTGTGACATTCTTATATAGAGATTTATTTTGTTTTCTCATTAGAAAATCCCACTTTCTAATGTTTTGGAACCTTTTCTTCTTTCCTCTAATTCTTTGTTTAATAGCTTTCTCTCTTTGTCTCTTTTCAAGTGGATGATGCTTGGATTGAACTGATTTTTTCAGTGGTTTCATTTTCTTGGAGTAAGGAGAAATGTTCGGGGAAGCTAAGAACACTTATTACATAAAATGAATTGTATTACATCAAAATAATATAAATCAACTAAAAATACTCTGTTTGCATCTCAAAAACATGCTTTTTGAGATGAAAATTACATTAGTGACAAAAGATATTTATACAATTATTATGACTTATTGACAATTACTCTTTGTTTATTGGTCATCCTCATACCTTTGTTGCCCTTTATTTACACTTGAAATCATGCTTTTGACCTTGGAAATGAACCCTAAGACCTAATGGAAATACCTTGGAAGTGAACCCTAAAACCTAATGGAAAGACAACTGCCTTGAAACCTAAAGTAACATATTTGAAACCTCAACTAAATACAACATGGAAATGGGTCAGCAAATGTACCTCATAAGAGAAGATTTGGTTTTCTAAGAGAAAGACAACCATCAGTGGACCATTTTAACATGACCTAATGGAATGATCAAAAATTTAGTATGAGACACCTAAAATGAAAATTCATAGAGTGGATTTGATCCTTGATGGAAGTATGCATATACTAACACTAACAGTCCCCTCTGTAATCCTCCCTCTTTCCATTTCTTCACATGCTCAAACACAAATAAATAGCATTTTCCTAATTGATCTACCTAACTTAGGCAAAATGAGTTCTCTCATTGGTTTCCTCAACTACCACAATTTAAAATTGGACTATATGGTCTAATTATTAATAGTTTCCTTGTTAACACAAATCCTAATCATGTCATCATTTTACTTAAAAAATAATGTTGGAGGGAAGACATAGGGGGTCTAATGTACCCTTTTTCCAACATTTATATCTATTGTATCCTCATCTCCACTAAATAAGGTGTATCCATTATATAATGTGTGCTAGACATATGAAATACTCTTAGAGTTATCTCTATTAATAAATTGATGTCCCTCTTAGGTGGCACTCTTGCCATATATTTTGGAAATACATCATTATATGCCTACAATACTGGATGATCTACAATTTCTAGTTTACTATCCTTTATTGAACTATTCAGTCAAATAACATACAAAGGGAATATATTTCTACTATATTTATTTATTTGAATATATGAAATTTTCCACATAGGAAGAGGCCTTCAAAATCCTTACATTATCTTTTTTTTCAACTTGCTTTTCCTTGCAATCCAATGTTTTGTTATAATAGTCCAGCTTTTCCTTGAACATTTCCGACTAGCCAAATCCAATAGTAGCCCACAAGACCCCAATGGAAAGATATTTATAGTATATTTTGTAACCAAGACACTCATCTCAAACTAGCATGATTCAACAAAATCAATCAACTTCTTTTTACTCTAGTAGCTAACTAAGGTAGCCATGATTTAACATGCTATTTTCTTTGTAAAACATGGAATTCTATGACTCGTGCAATATCATAATAGAGGTTAGAACTAGGGTCATTTAAAATATACATAAGATTGTTAGAAAGTATAGCTTCCATTTACAGCATTGAGGCTCGGTGTTTCACTTGCCTATTTTCTGTAGCTACATAAATATACAGTAAATTTGGGCCACATCATTGACAGTTGTAGCCTCTTGTACATTTTACACCCTCCTACTATCTTGTTGTCACCATGGAAATTATAGTAATAGATGCTTGTCTTGCAATCATCACTTTATCAACTTTTTCCTTTTTTCCTCAACCTCTTCCTTTGCTCACTGAATCAATTTATTCCCACTTGTAGTGGGAATGTTCTTTTGGAACTTGGTTTTGGTAGGTACACTAAAATTGATAGTTTTCCTAGCCCACATGTAGCATGAGGATCTTGATCCTTTCTTTCTGAAGTTGGTATTTTCATTCATTTTCCATTTTTCTTGAGTTCATTCTTATGATTGGATTGATCATAACAATAATTTTCCCTCCCAATGGTATCCTTTTATGTCTCTGGTTCATCAAATTCTATTCTATCCTAGAATGGATGTGCAATTCCACTAAGGAATATTTGACGTGAGGAACATATCATTGAAGTAAGGCACATACCTAAAACGTTTTATAAATATGTTGATATGAGCATCCATAGTGAGTTTTCAAACTTACGCTCATTGAATTCTTTAATTTTTCCATTGTCATACCTTTTAGACTAGTATTTATTCCTTAAGTATCTCTTAAAATTACTCTAGGTAAAATTATTCTCTCTAATTCCCTTGAAATTCTTAAGGTGTTCCCATAATATGTTAAACTTTTCTCTAAAATTAAGTATGGTCACTCGTGCCTTCTAATTTTAATAGTAATTATGGACCTTGAAATTTTTCCTTTTGACTAGAAGCCATGCTTCAACCTCATTATTTATAATTTCCCCATCAAAATTAGGATTCTTTTCCTTCTTAAAGTCTCCAAGAAATGTACTCTTCTCAACCCTCTTCCTCTTCTTCCTACATAATATTCATTTATTTGTTGGGATGGAAAGCTTATCAGAACTATTAGTCTCATCCTTGGAGAAGTTCATTAAAGTGTTCTCACTTGTACTCTAATTCCTATTTCTTAATTTGATTTCTTCTACCTTAATGGTCCATGGTGCATATTGCTAGCTTTCAGATGGGGTATGGATGCATTTGGACCTATGCTTATCCAAATAACTGGCACCGAGCTCGTGTTCCTCTATCATTGCAAATATGACAACTTTGCAATATCATAGCATTTACTTCCTCCTACTTTTCGTGGGCCTTAATAATGTTCTAATTATCATCATTAAAATTTCTAAGTTCATCCCTTACTAGCTTCTAAGGTCTCCATACAGTGAAGATGTGTCAGTATTAGCCTATTCTTATTCAATATATTTCTTAATTATGACAAGCTCTATCCAAATTGTATTGGACATTCTATTGCACATTCATTTCTCTTTCTATTGGTGTCATGTCTTGTTATCTGTTGGAATAGCACATACAATGTTTTAAAAATAATCATAAATAACAATAAATATACTAATTTACCTTAGGCATGCCAACACTAGATTAAGTTGTTCTTAAACTACTTGTGACACATTCAAAAATAAGGTATATAAAGGTTTAAATTCAATATGGTCATCACAAATAACATTCAATTTCACTCTCTCTAGTCCAATCCATTTCAATACAAAACATAAACCTTAAGCTCCTATTTATGTTTTGATAATTCTACTTCCTTTTATCCCATTCAATCCAAGCGTTGAAACTCAGCCTTGATGCCACTCTATAACACACCCAACCCCTAATACCTTATTAGGTTTGTGTAGTGTAATATAGACCCTATCTTCAAGGTTTTTTATGAAGATGGGGTTGTCAAACTTCCTTTTCCTCCCATCACCTCAAACCACAATTATAACACTGCCATTATTATTTTCTCATCGAGAGATTTACATTGATATAAAATTCATCTCATTTAAAGCTCCAACCACAAAGTTATGCACATTTGAAGTATTTTCCCTTAGGGCCACATCATCATTTGTACATGTAAAAATTTCTAACACATGGTGGCATTATCGATGTATTTCCCCACATTGGCCCAGATGCCTGACCCACCTGTGATCTCGAACCTCACCATTTCGAGATTTTCCATATAATGATATAAATATTAAAATATAAGACTAAGACGGAGCATTATGTGTTTTCAATAAAAAATAATGGAGTTCTTTATGAGAATTCAATATATAATATATTGACATATGCATAGTACCTAGACACATTCCAAATAGGTTAGAAGAATATTATAAAGGACACATGCCAAACATGTAGCCAATTCCATGAGTTAACAATTAGCATGATTATTAGTGAGTGCAATATTATGATGCAAGAAGGAATGTATTCTACCCCAACTAGATCTTCTGTCGTTCGTACTCATTTAATTTGATAGGAAAGGTGAAGGTGAATCTCCTACAATTGATGAAATTTATGACAACTCTTTTTTTCTTGTAACTTTTGGCCACATCACTATCAACTCAAATTGAACAATGTTCTATGAACTTTTCACAAGGAAAACCCATCATTATGAAGAAATATTGAAAGTTAGTCCCAATTATTTCTCATTTTGGTAGAGTCTCATAACACACCCAACCCCCTAATTTTATTCCCTTTAAGGCCACATCATTCATACATGTCCACATGGCTAACACGTGGACACATGTCATCCTATGTTGTTCCATGTGTGAAACCCACCTATCATACCAAACCATGCCATATCAACGTTTTCTATATAACTCCCTGATCCAAATGGATCCTAGAACATTGTCTAAGTTTCCATGAACTCTTTAAAAATTATGACAAAGATTAAAAGTTTTATAAAGATCAAGCTATTGGAAGGAATCCTTAGACAGTTGCAATGGCGATTAGCGTGGATCAATGAGAGTCATCGATCTAGCTTGTAGTGCGGCGGACCATGGTAACACATGCTGACACCAACCAGCAAATGTTGGGGTAATTTTAAGCAATGGAGGTAGTTTTTGATATGCGATTAGTGACAAGTCGCTAATCACATATCGCAGGGTAAACCTCTTAGTGAAGGGAAGCCCTGAGCACCCGGACCTGAAATAACTATAAAACGTGGAGAATAATGTTTCAGTTCCATCGGAGAGGAATTCCACAAAACCAACAGGATATCGGAAGGGCTTTGAGTGGTAAGCGGTTTCAACTGAGTTCCACCAGATGCCACACAGTGATCGCCACCCGTCCCAATGGGGAGAGAGAAAAATCGCTCACATCGGGCAGGTAAACATCACGTTACTTAGCCACCTAATATGAATGATGATCATTGGATCTGGGGCCCCTAGATCAATGACTGGGACACGTTTCAATGGATGACCAGATTTGACAAGGTTATGAAGCGATATTGCATAAGATTTGAAGTCCGATATGGACGATGTGTTGCCAAAAGGTCATGTTTCGTGGGCATTCTTGGAGTTAATGGAAAGAACAGTTCTCTCAAATATGTCCAAGAGAACTGACACTCATCTGTTATGAACTAGGTGGCCACCTCCCTATGATGCATTATATAGTGACTGATTATGCATGACAGAGGGATTCAAATGGATAGAGGCAAGGGAACTAGAAAGCCGAGAAGCGAAAATGAACAATTGGGAAGTAGTTTGGCTTTAAAGCCACAAATTGACAGAGAGAGATGTAAGCAGTAGGCAGTAAGCCGAAAGCGGAGAGAGGAAGCCAAGTTGACCTATAAAAGCAAAGGTAGCATCAAGTGAGAGTTAAGATAGGGACAGAGAAAGTCAGAGAGTCTGTGTACTCCAGAGAAGGTTTGAGAGGTTCAAGTGCACTCCTCTATAATGCCTGTCATGTATGAGTCTCATATTGGGCTCATACTATTGTGACCAATAAAGGTCAAGAGTTCAGTGAGGAGAGTTTGTGTACTCCAGAGACTTGGGGAATCCAAGTACAGTCTTACTAATTTGTATCTGCTGAGTGAGACTCAAATTAAGCTCATTGTTGTAAAAAATCTAATTTGAAAACATAGTAGAGAGGCCAGCACTGAAGGCTGGACCAGGAGACGTAGCCCATGAGTATTGGGTGAACTGCTTATTAAACTTGTTGTGTTTATATGTTTGCCTGTTATGTTTTCTTTAACTTCTTCATTGCCTGTGTATTTCACAATCTTATTGATCTGTTGCATAAAATAACATAGGCACATCCATGAATATGAGTCTATAATACCTTATTAATTTTCTTAGATAAATTCCAGATCAAGTGGTATCAGAGCTCTAGGTTGCTAAGGTTAGACAAACTTGTGTTGGACTGTTTGTGAATGGTAACTAGATCAAAGCTTAAATTAGGAGAAGGAGAGTTGGTTGAAGCTAACCCAAAAATTGGAAGAGTCTATCCTAAGAGGAAAATTTCAGAAGAAAGTCCCTTGGAATCAGACTCCCAATTCATGTACAGTTTCATGACCATGAGAGCCATGGTAGAACAAATGTATAGAGAATTTAAGAGAGGTAGAGGTGAAGAGTCAGCAACCTCCAAACAAGATAAAGGAGTAGAAGAACCTCTTCTAGTTTCTCACCCAGAAGGCAAAGGAAAAGAAGAGAAGCCCTCTCCACTATCTCCCCCATCATCACCTTCATCATCATCTTCTTCACATAAAGAAAGCCCTGAAAAGAAAAAGAAGAAACCTTCTTTGATTAAATTAGATGTGAAGTTTGATTTGCCAGTTTATGACGAAGAATTGAATGCAGAAAAGCTAGATAGCCGGATTAGATAGATTGATGTATATTGCAGAGTGCAAAACATCGATTCAAAAAAGAGAAACATTCAGCTGGCTAGCCTACGCCTCGGAGGCACTGCCCTGGTATGGTGGGGAGGCCAGACATAAGCTGATTTGAAGAAGCATGGTAAAATTATTTCTACGTGGAATGAACTTGTTTCTTCAATTAATAAACAATTCTATCCACTAGCTTATATGTAGCAAGCTATGATGAGTTGGCAAACTCTTCACCAGTTGAAAGGGAAAAGTGTACAAAGTTACACCCAAGAATTTAGAAGAAGAGCTTTGATTCTAGGCATTTCTTTAGACTCACCTGAAATTTTGCTAAAGTATATAGGTGGTCTACATAGTTATTTGAGACATACCATTCTCATGTTTAATCCCACTAGCATAGATGAGGTATATGTTTAGGCTACACATCTAGAGCCTAGAGGCAAGAATGTGAACCCAGAAGTTGGGAGATCATCGAAACCCACTACAAACAAGAATAAGGAAAAGAGAAAGCAGAAATGGAAAGAGGGGAAGGCAAATACTATACAAAAGACCAAACCTTCATGCACTCACTGCAAGAAGGATGGGTAAGATGATGAACACTGCTGGATTCTGCATCCAGAGCTAAAACCCAAGAAGAAGTACGATGGAAAAAAGAAGAAGATTCCTGCAACTATTCAGAATGATTTGGGGTCAGACTCGGGGGATGAAACAACAATCGCAACCACAGGTATAAAAGGTAAAAATTATGAAGCATCCACTAGTAATTCTACACAATCTACTAATAATGGAGAAAATGAGAGGAAAAGACATGAGCTTTTTCATATTAGAGTTGTTTCCAAGCATCAAAAGATTGATACTTTGTTTGATAGTGGCTCACAAGTAAACATAATTTTTGAAGCAATTGTAAATAAACTGGGATTACTAACCACACCTCATAAGAAGCCATATCCGTTGGGTTTCTTATGTGATAAAGCAAAGCTACAAGTGACTAGACAATGTAAACTT
>APFE030075983.1:0-21897 GCA_000404065.3 Pinus taeda | reverse complement strand
TAAGTTGCAACAATCAAGACACTATAGGTGGATGGGTTTTCTACAACAGTTTCATCTTGTCATCAGATATAAAAAGGGCATACACAATAAAGTTGTAGATATGTTGTCTAGACCAATCACAAATGCATCCACTATACTTAAGAATAATTTAGTATTGCATGAAAGGTACATTGAACAGTGTGCTCAAGATATAGATTTTAAAGATGTATATGCAACTTTAAGTCATGGAAAACAAGTAGAAGAATTGGACTATCATGTTAAGGACCAACTCTTGTATCATTTTGGAAAGTTATGCATTCCTCAAACTGAAAGAGTAAAGATAATTCGATAAGCACACACTTCTCTAATATTAGGTCACTTTGGTGTAAGTAAAACAGTTGCGCAACTGCAAAGATTTTGTTATTGGCCCAAAATGAATGAGACACTTTCTAGATATATAAGAGGGTGTACCATGTGTGCTAAAAGAAAGCCCAACTATAGAAAACTAGGCTTGTACACTTCAATACCAGTTCCTTCTCATCCTTGGGAAAGTATTTCCATGGACTTTGTTGGGGGATTGCCTAAATCTAGAAAAGGTCATGACTATTTATATGTTATTGTGGATAGGTTCAGCAAAATGTGTATTTTAATACCTTGTAACAAACATATTACAGCTGAACAAATAGAAAATTTGTTCTTTCAGCATGTATGGGTTCATTTTCGATTATCGACTTCCATTGTATTTAATCGAAATTCCCAATTTATTGGAAAATTTTGGTCAAGTTTGTGGGAATTGATGGACACCAAACTGAAGAAGAGAACAACCTTTCATCCAAAAACAGATGGCCAAACAGAGGTGGTCAATAGGACAGTGATGCAGTTGCTCAGAGGATATTGCAGCAAGCATCCCAAGCTTTGGGATGAACATTTGTATTATGTGCAACATGCTTACAACTGGGCTAAAAATTCTTCTACACAAACATCTCCTTTTGAGACATGTTTTGGTTTCACACCAAGGTCTCCCTTAGATTTTGTCTTTGGTAAAGACATAGCAGTTGATGGACATGATGATGTGTACAAGGCAACCAAATTCTTTGAACAAATCGAAGAGATTCACCAGGTAGTACAAGGACAGTTGGAAAAGAGCCAAGCCAAGTACAAGGCAAGGCATGAGAAGCATCAGATTGAGCATAGTTTCCAATTTGGTGATCAAGTCTGGCTGTATATCAACAAAGATAGAATTCAAGGTGAAGGTAAGAAGCTGAAGTCGATAACGAATGGACCTTTCAAGATCCTTGAGAAAATCGGTGAGAATGTTTTTCGCCTTGATTTTCTAGCTTACATGCACATGTATTCAGTAGTTAATTAATAATGCTTGAGATTGTTTGAACCTTCATTGATTAAAGATCCTAAAGAGCAGAGTTAATTTCCTTCTATTGATGATCTGTTGCCTGAATATCTCAATGAATTGCAGGAAGATACAGTTCTGGACAAGAAGGTGAGAACTGTGCACAAATGGGATGTTGAGTACCTCAGGATTGGGCTCAAAGGTTCAAAACCAAGCAGTGCAAGATGGATAGAATTTGGGCAAGTGAGGAATCTATATGCTCACTTGATTGATGCTTGAAAACAAAGTTTTGGTGGTCCACAAGATTTTTCAGTGGGAAGGCATGATCAAAATGGATCCTAGAACACTCTCTAATTTTTCGTGACCTCTTTAAAAATTATGACAAAGATTAAAAGTCTTATAAAGATCAAGCTATTGGAAGGAATCCTCAAACACTTGCAATGGTGATCAACGTGGATCAACGAGGGTAGTTGATCTAGTGCACAGAGCGACAGACCATGGTAATGCGCATTGACACCAACCAGTAAATGCAGGGGTAATTTTAAGCAATGGAGGTAGTTTCTGATATGCCATTAGTGACAAGTTGCTAATCGCATATCACAAGGCAAACCTCTCAGCGGAGGGAATCCCCAAGCGCCTCGACATGAAATAACTATAAAATGCGGAAAATAATGTTTCAGTTCCATCAGAGCGAGATTCCACAAAACTGGAAGGATATCGAAAGGGATTCAAGTGGTAAGCGGTTTTGACCAAGTTTCGCTCGATGCCACACAATGATTGCCACGCGTCCCGACGAGGAGAGAGAAAAACTACTCACATTGAGTGGGTAGACATCATGTTACTTAGCTGCCCAATATGAATGATGATCAGTAGATCTGGGGCCCCTAGATTAACGATGGAGATGCATTCCGATGGATGACAGAATTTGACAAGGTTATGAAGCGAGTTTGCATAGGATTTGAAGTTTGATATGGACGATGCATTGGCAGAAGGTAGTGTTCCATGGGCATTCTTGGAGTTAACAGAAAATATGGTCATTTCAAATATGTCCAAGAGAACTAAAACTCATCCATTATGAACTAGGTGGCCACCTCCTTGTGAGGCGTTATATAGTGATTGATTATGCAGGACAGAGGGATTCAAATGGACAGAGGCAGGGGAACCAGAAAGCCAGGAAGAAGAATTGAACAGTTGGGAAATAGATTGGATTTAAAACCACAAACTGATAGAGAGAGAAGTAAGCAGTAAGTGAAGAGTAGTAGGAAGTAAGCTAAACGTAGAGAGAGGAAGTTGAGCTGACCTACAGAAGGAAAGGCAACATTGAGCCAGAGTTAAGATAGAGACAGAGAGAGTCAGAGAGTCTATGCACTCCAGAGAAGGCTTGAGAGGTTCAAGCACACTACTCTATAATGCCTATCATGTATGAATCTCAGATTGGGCTCAAACTATTGTGACCAATAAAGGTCAAGAATTCGGTGAGGAGAGTCTATGTACTCTAGAGACTTGGGGAATCCAAGTACAGTCTTACTGATTTGTATCTACTGAGTGAGACTCAAACTGAGCTCACTATTGTAAAAACTCTACTTTGAAAGCATAATAGAGAAGCCACCACTGAAGGCTGGACTAGAGATGTAGCCAAGGAGTATTGGGTGAACTCCTTATTAAACTTGTTGTGTTTATATGTTTGCCTATTATGTTTTCTTTAACTACTTCATTGCCTGTGTATTTCACAATCTTATCGATCCGTTGCATAAAATAACGTAGGCACATCGATGCACATGAGTCTGTAATACCTTATTAATTGTCTTATATCAACTCTAGATCACTCCATTATTTAATTCTTCAGGGTTCTGATATCTACTATGATAGTATACCTAAATGCTAATATATCAATGTCTGATATGCTAATATAGCCACTATACAGACTTCATGTATTATGGTACCCAACAGGGCAATAGCCCATTCGTTCTATATATGATTTGGTTATGTCCATTGATATGAAATAACAAGTTAATAACAATTGTCACTATAATTATAATTTTTGTAAATCATTGATGCATGAATAGGTTAGTGGCCAACACATCATGCCACCTCATTTTTTGACATCTAATCATAACACGTCACTTGGTGAATGCTAAAATGGTAGAAACATTACATGTAATATTTGTATTTTGGAACATCATATTATTGGAGGTTTTTTTAGGCCTATCCCACATGAAAATCCTAACATGTTGATATGTTGATGTGGAAAATCAACCTACCACATCATCCCCATCATCCAATCAACACCTGACATGTGGTGGTTGTTGAAATTCCCTCTTCTATGCGGCACTCATTCATGCATGGCATGTGTCACTTGTATTTATATAGTTTTCAAGCCAAAAATTCCAAATCTAGGAGATATATGTCATACATGAGGCATCACCATGTCATTACTTGTGATGTAATAATGACATCACACTCCAAATATGTCCCATAATCTAATACTTCCAATATTCAAAGGTCATTAATTGACAAACCCCATTAATTAAATATTTACAATTAAGTTATAGGCTATCTATTGGAGCCACTCCATATTAGAGAGTTCCCGAAAAGCAGTTCTTTTCATAAGACCCTTTCTAGTTGTCTCTCGATCATGGTTCCCTTTGAGTCATGTGACCAAGGGACATACCTAAAATTTCAACTCCACATTTCTGAAAAATTAAAACAATTTCCCAATTACTTCAAATCTTATCATCCTCTTTTCGAGTCCAAATAATTCTCTACCTTTGGCTAGGCATGCATCAACTTATTCATATGCATAGATAGTTGAAGCCTTATACCCCAATTCGTTATACGCATCGTACTTCATTATTTTAATATGCACAATGATTAAACATGGAGGCATTCATAAGAATGAAATAAATGTGTATTTCTATAGAACTATTGAAACCTATGGCTAAAGCCTAAATTCATGAATACACAACATACCATAATCATAGATAAGAAAAACTAAGGGCTTCCATTTGCATACAACATTTACACACTTAAAGGAATTCACATCAATTGTCCAAGATAGTAATTGTAAATATTCATCTTACTAGCATTCATGCTTATTCAACTTAACATTTTAGTAGCCCTTAACCTAATATCACATACATACACAATAAATACTATCATGACATTCGAACATAAATCATTGTAACAACATTATCATTTCATTCACAATGATGGGAAATACACTTATCTATTCATCTTAAAATTGTGGAATCTAAAGAAGGGACTACCACTCTCCACCAAACCATAGGCACAATAATACTAGAAATTTATTACAGATGATCACCTGTGAGCTATATTCAATTTCTATAGGATTATTCGTTGATGGTGTTACACCAAAGGGTCAATTCATGGGAAAGAGTATGAAGTTTACTCTCCTTCAGCGATTATGAAATAGGTATGCCACCTATGAAACTCAAGGTCTAGGTTGAATATACAACAAAGTATGGGCACTTAGGGTCAACACAACATAAAGGGAAACCGTCTCACCACTTCATAATTTTTCCTCGATGATCCTTCCTCTTTCAAGTACTTCATGTGAACAAATACAACCAAATAGTAGGGTCCTTCTTGGTCTACCTGACTAAGGAAAGGTGTTGTTTCATTGGTTTATAGGGTCGGAGGGTTGCAAGTTCACAATGGTTTTGTGTTTACACATAATTGGGGTATCCTTTTCTGTCTCTATCTCAAGTCACTACCATACTCTCCACTCAACTACCAAAAACACCATCCTTTTCCCCATGAGTGTTCCCTTACACAAGACAGGTCATGAGTGCCCTTCTTTGCCTATAAATTGAACTAAGACTCTGCCATGATGGAAGTAACTCATGCTTCGAAATCTCTAATACCTCTTCATCCTCCCTCTTATAATTTTTGGGGCAATTACTAGTTCAAGAAGAACATTAGGGGTCAGAGCATTTAATTCAAGTAAGATATTAAACTTATCATTCTCCCTTATGAATTCCCAGGTAGGCCATCCTTCTAGGTGTGATGATTCATGTAGGTTTTTCATCCTTCTTCAACTTTATTAGTTTTATAATTGAATCATTATATTTACATCAGAAAGTAATGACAATACTATTCTAGCTCTCAAACATTATGATCATTTAATTACATTACAAAACTTAGTTAGAGAAAGGATGTTGCATTCTACTGCACCCCCACCCCCCCTAAAGGAACATGTTCCTTAGTGTCTTACCATCCATAGAAATGAATTTTTATATAGAAAAATTTTGGATATGCATTTTTCATGGCATCCTCCGGCTTCCATGTGGCTTCAGATGGTTTGAAGTGCTTCAATTACACCTTGACCTACATCATGACTTTCTTATAGAGTATGGTCTTCCTCCAATCAACTATGCACTATGGTTGGATGGAATTATCCATTGGGTTCCACATGTATGAAATTATAATCAATAATATGATTATAATCAGGTATCTATATTTTAATCAGTGAGATATGAAATGCATCATGTGCCTTCCATGTTTGAGGGAAGGAAATTTTTTATGTTACATTTCCCACTATCTGAGACCTGAGATGGCCCATAATATCTTGGTGCTAACTTGGCACATGATCCCATTCTTAAGGAAATTCTCTTTGGCTAGATGGGGAGATGTAAATGCTCTCTTACTCAAATTTCCTTATGCATTTTGTTATGGTTTGCATAACTATTTTTTTAGTCTTGTGCCACCTTCAATTTCTACCTTATGCTAATTACTTCATGTTCCATTTCCTTTAAAATTTCTAGCCACAGTCTGAAATTTTTTATAGGATTATCCCACTTTATTATGGTATTGCACTTTTTTCCATAAAGAGCTTCAAAATCTATCAGCTTTAATGATTATTGATAGCCATTATTATATGCAAATTCCACTAAAAGTAGAAATTATCACCTCTTCTTAGGCTAGTGAATGATATGCATCTTGAGCATGTCTTCCATAATTATGTTTACACTTTTTGTCTAACCATCGAGCTAAGGGTGATATTTTATACTAAAATATAATTGGGTTCTACATCCTATAAAATTCCAAAATTTAGAGATAAACTTGGTGTCTTGAACAAATATGATATTCTTGGGCATGCCGTGAAATTTAAAAAGCTCCTTTACAAAAATATAGGAAATGTTGACTTCCTAATATATAGATGAATAACCTTGCTCAACTTATCTACTACGACCATAATGACATCATGCTACTTGGGGTTCCTTGGTAATCCATTGATGAAGTCCATAGAAATGAATTCCCACATTCATTCTGGGATTGGTATTGGATGCAAAAATCTTGTTGGGTGATTTCATTCCACTTAAACATGTTGGAATTCTAAATATTAAAATATATTCAATAATTTATTTTTCCATCCTTGGCCAATAATATAGTTTCTTGGTGGCTATTATGATCTTTTAATATCCTGGGTGACCTACATATGGTATTCTATTAAACTCATCTGTTATAATATTTTTTAATTAAATCAAATTGGGTATGTACAACCTACCTCTGAAGAAAAATAATTCATCGCTAGTAAGCTAATAATTTTCTCCCATTATCGCCTTGCACTCTTGCTACAAGCACTTAGTTACAAGCTAGAAGTGTTCAACTTATAATTTTTCTCTGGCTCTTTCTCTATTGTTTGCCTCACTTGTACATATGGATTCCATGTTTATTACTTACATGCTTCTACTGAGTGCATCAACCACCTAATTTTTCTTTTTTTCTTTTAATGTGCATGATTTCCAAATTAAATTCACTAATAAGGGCACTCCACCTAGCATTCCTAACATTCAATTAGGATCAATTAAAAAAATACCTCATCCCATTGTAATCCATCATTAATATTAATTTTCTCTCAAGAATGTAGTGTCTCCACATTTTTAAATCATGCACAATGGCTACAAGAACTAAATCATCTGTTACATTGTTTTTTTGTGCTCATTTAGCTTCCTAGAATCACAATGAACCACATGTCCATACTTCATAGGGACATTAATGAGTCCCTTCATACAAGCATCCATGCATACCCATAAATATTTATTTGGATATTAAATCTTCAAAAAAGGTCCATGTGTGAGAACGTGATTTAGCTTTTCAAGGTTTTTTGTGCACTTTGATGTAAAACAAAATCTCACACCCTTATTTTGAAAGGTTATAATTGGTTTCCCAATCTTCAAAAATATTTGAATGAATCTCATATAGTATATTTCTAGTCCCATAAAAGATATAATTTATGTGATATTTGAATGAGATAGCTACTCTAGTATGGCCTTGATCTTTTTAGGATCAATTGTCACTCCTTTTTTGGAAAAACATGACCCAAGTAGTGCACTTGTGATGGGAAAAAAAATTTATTTGTTGAGTTTCATGTATAGTTGATGCTCATGAAACATTTGTAACATAGTGTTCAGGTGTTCTTCATCATGTTATTTTGTCCTTGAATACACTAAGATTTCATGAATAAATACCAACACAAACTTATTGAAGTATTTGTTGAGAACATTATTCTGGAGGCATACAAATGTGGCTAATGCATTTTTCAACCCAAATGGCACCACTATGGATTCATAATGTTCACATATGCTCCTAAATGTAGTCCTTTGGATATTCTCATCCTTGATCAATACTTATTTATACCTAGACCTCAAATCTATGTTTGAAAACAATGCAACATCTCTTATCTAGTTAAATAAATCGTCAATCTTATGTAGGGGATACTTATTTTTAATGGTTTCCTTGTCAAATTGTTTTTTATTAGTATACAACCTAATATTGAAACGTTTTTCTTCATAAATGATGTTGGGAGTTTTTTATGGTGACACATTGGGTATAATATATGCTTTATCCAACATTTCTTTAACCATATATTTAGCCCCATTAAATCAAGTATACTCATTCTATAGGGTGTTCTGGACATAATAAATACTCTTTGAGTGAGCTCTATTGGGAAATCAATGTCCCTCTTAGGTGGAATTATTGGATATTGATAAAGTGATGTCGCTATTAGGTGGGATTATTGGATATTAAAAAATCGATGTCCTTCTTAGGTGGAAGTTCTGGAATCTCTTTAGCTAATAAATAAATGTGTTCCTGCATTGTCGTATGATATGAAATTTTGAACTTTTTTTCCTTTTCTAAACTAGTTACTTGAATAGCATATAGGGGAAATCCCTTCTAGTAGCTTCTATTTAATTGAAGAGCTGAAATTTTCCTCACGAATATAGTCTTTTGGCAGTAACCTTTATTCTCCTTCATCGTCCTTGTATTCTAATGTTTTTTTTTATAATAGTACAACTTTTTCTTATGTGCCACTATCTCATCCATGCCATTTACTAAGTCATATAACCATAAGGGAAATATATTTATAGTGGATTTGGTAAGAAGGCCACTTATCTCAAACTACTGTGATTCAATAGAATTAGTCACCTTCCTTTTTACTTTGGTGGCAAACTAAACTAGCCATGATTTGGCATGTTGTTTCCTTTATAAAAAAATAGTATTCGATAACTTGTGGACTAACATAAGTGAGTGTAGAACAAGGGTCAATGAAAATTGAAATAGGAGGCTTGGAAAGTGTACCTTCCATTTCCACCATTGAGGCTTGGTAGTAATCTTGCCTATTTTCCAAATCTATATAAATCCAAGGTACACTTTGGACCACATTCTTGAACATGGTATCCTCTTGTACATTTTACATATCAACGTTTTCGAGGTTCCAATATCCACTACGTTAGTACACCCAAATTTTGATACACTAATATCCAATACCATGGCATAGCCACTCTACATATTTCCACTATGATGGTATCCGATAGGGAGATATGACCATTCATTCTATACTATGATATAGTTATGTCCATTGAAATGAAATACCAAGTTACCAACAATTATACTATAACTATAAATTCTTGCAAATCATGGATGTGCCACTAGTATAGTGGCAAACTTATCATGCAACCTCATTCTCTAACATCCAATCATAACCTGTCATGTGGTCAAGGATGACATGCCAAACACATAGCATGAATCATATGTATATCAATATATCAATATATCAGGTTATCATATGTTTTTTAAGGCATAGGACACAAAAAAAATTGCAATATACTAATATGTTGGTGTTATAACTCATCTTTCCATGCCATCCTCAATGTCCAAACACCATCTAACACATAATACTTGTTGACATGTCCTTTTCCATGTGGAACCTGTTGATGTGTGCCACGTGTCACTCATATTTGCATATTTTGCATTCCCAAAATTCCAAATATATGTGACATTTTATACACATGCCATCACCACATAATTTCTTATGACAACATCATGATGTAACCCTCCAAGGACACCCAATGCTCAAATTATTTAGATATTGCAAGGTTGTTAGTTAATGGTCCTAGTTATTGAAATGTTTACCATTAAAGATGTTACATCTACTGGAGCTACTCCATATCAAGGATTTCTCAAAATTTAGTTATTTTCGTGATTTCGGTGGTTTATATTCTAATCAACCCCCCTTTCAACTAGCTCCCGATCTTTGTTTCCTTCAGGTCATGTGACTAGGTGATACTTCCAATATTTCACCACATTCCAAAATTTCTAAAAAAATTAGTACTTATTCCTAATTAATTCATAGTTATTCATCCTCTTTCGAGGCTAAATATTTCTCTACCTTTAACTAGGAAAGATTCAACTTGGTCATATACATAAGTAGCTAGAGCCTTAATATCCCATTCATCACATGGGTCTTCACTTTTTTAATATGAACAATGATTTAGCTAGGAGGAATTCATAAACATGAAATAAATTTTATTTATATACAACCATTACAACTTAGGGATAAATCCTAAATTTATGACTACACATCACACTTCATTTGCATAAAGGCTTCCATTTGCATAAAAATTTCAAACTTAGAATAATGGACTTCACTATTCAAGACGGTCATGTTAAATACTTGGCCCATTATCATTCATGCCTATTCAACTTAACATTTTCTATAGCCTTTAGCCTATTAGTACATACTTAGATAATAAATTCTAGCATAACATTAAAAAATAAATCATTGAAAATAATTATCATTTCATTCACAATGAAGGAAAATACACTTATTTGTTTCTCTTAAAATTGTTGGAAACTGAAGAAGCGACTACCACTCTCCACCCAACCGTCGGAACAAATATAAAGAAAATTTCTTATAGCAGTCCATCACCAAGCCAAACTTGATGTATGAGGGATTCTTGACTTAGGTTATCACACCAAAAATTCAATTCAGGGGAAATAGTATAGAGGCCAAAATCCTTCAGTGACTCAGAGACAAGGATGCCACCTCTGAAGTACTAATTTTGTGATAAATGCATAACAAATTATGGAAATTAAGGCCTAGAATAGTGAAAAGGGAGACCCACATACTACCTACCATAGTCCCCATTAATCACATGGATTGAACCTCAGGCTGAAGGGAGGTAATGCCAGGGTAACCACAAACCACGCTTAGCCAAGTAGCTAGCCCTACTAGACCAGGGGAGGGCTCTCTCCATAAGGATCTCAGCCAAGATGACTGGATCGAGAAAATTATATTAGGCTAGGTATAATAACACAAGGTTTGGTTTGATTTTAAAGGGTTTTGCTGGATCAGGAGGAGGCAGGCAGTTAGGGAAAGGAAATTAAGTTAAAATTGCAGGGTTTTGATGGGGCAAGGTAGGCAGAAGGCTCAACACTCTATGGCTTGATGGGTGAGCTGATTCAAAGACAGGTAAGGATCTAGAAAGAGCATGTAAGCAACATGGGTTCTTCCTAAACTGAAGAAAACATAGACTGTGAATATTTTCCCAAAACAGAGCATAAATATTATGGGTTTTGCCTATCAACTTGAAAACATTCACTTAAAAGTATTGAAATGTTTGATGAATTACAAAAAAAAAAATTAACATATGATCACAATAAGGAAAACTGAAACTTCATACCACATGGATACCAAAGAAATAGCTGCAAATTTTCATTAATCTCCTCCTAAAAACTGATACAAAATGATGTCTACTCAAAGCATAAGCATCCAACTGAGTCCAACCCTTTACAATGAGAAAGAAGAAGAAGATATAGAAATTGATTCAACCTCCTCCCATCCTCATCGGTCGAACTCCTAAGGATGAGGAACTAATCCATCAAAGGCTAATCAAGAAACTTGAATCTAGGCAACCTAACAACTTGCCCTCTAAAAGTGAGGAAATTGATTCATTTGTCCTCAACATAACTTTTAATCTAATGAATCTAGCTTCTAGTACTTATTATCCTTCATATTTACATGCCTAGTCATCATTTACATCATTAAGACACCAGCTATGAGAGAAAATCCAAAATTATGGTCAAGGCACAGTGAAATAGACACTCAACACAATTTTTGTCCTATGCACAGTGCCGAAGCCCTATGCACAATGCTTTTTGCAGGTCCATTTTGGAGGCCTTCTCGATGTCCAAATTGAGCTCATGATAGCTCATTGGAAATTTCTTCAATTCTTTGTTCCATAAAAGCTTGAATTTATTCATTTGAAGCTCATTTGACCCCTCAAAAATGGATTCTCCCAAGACTGCTTCTGTGTGTCCAAAAAAGGAAAGAAAGGTTATTTTTTGGGTGTTTTTTGACCTTTTGGTTGACCATCTCTGCTCTAAAATCTTAGAAAATTCTTAGGGTGCATGTATTCATCATTATTAATCCAAAAATGTTAACCATTCTTTCATTGGATGCCCCTAGGAAAGGCACAGCGCCAGTGGCGCTATGCATAGAGCCAAAATTTTTGGGTCAAAAATTGCCAAATTCTTCAAAAGGAAAAAATTCTTCAAAACCTACTTAAAATTTGTGGAAAACACCATTATAAAGTTTCTTGGTTAGCCAAGGAAGCTTCAGAAATCAACCTAAGCCTATCATCCTCCTTTTTGCCTTCAAGTGCTTGTTTTGTCCTTCTTTTCGTTCGTTTGACCCTTATGTTGCAAATCTTGTTCCATGTCCTGTAATGGCGAGCCATGTGCGTCATGATTCAATTGCTCCTATTGGCCTTTTGGAGGAGTGTTTCCAAATGCAAATTGACCCTGTCAAGCCAAGTTTCTCTATCCTCCTCAATTTCCTTCTCAATTCTTTGTTTTACAATCAAGGTAGTCGGTGCTTCTTCCTCTTGCACTGTTGATTTTCCCTTGTCACTTTGCCTCTTTACTTTGTGAAGTTCCAGCTCCATGAGGACTTGTTTTTCACTTAGCTTCTTGTTCTCTTGCTCAAGGTATGAAATGCCATACTTATCTCTCCCCAAGTTGTCCATCACTTCTTAGATCTGTGCATCCTTTTCCCTTATGGTTATGTTTTCGTTTGTTACCTCATCTTAAGCCTCCAAGTCAACTATATTAATTCCATAATGGATGTGTGGCTACTTTGGTTCATCATCTTCCATCAAATCAAAATCCATTTCCTCCTCATCATCAAGGATTCCCTCCAGCAACTTTTCCTTTCCTTTAGTGGAGCAAGCATTTTCCTATGAGCTGATGAAGAAGGCAAGGCCCCATCCACATCAAGTGGAGTAAACACTTGCCTATCTGCTGTAAACAATTTTCTAGCCCCTCTCTGATATGTCTTGTAGGCTTCTAGATCCTCAACAACATTAGTTTCATTAACGTTTTCATCCTTCTTTACTTGGGCACTATTGGAAGGCCTTTCTGCCCCTTGAGGCACTGGTGGAGGAATCTGAGGACCCCTAAAGATGTCATTGGAAGTTAATGTGTCCCATGAGATGTTAAGGATGTTGAGATGATGTAGGACAATCATCTTGATCAGGGAATAATGATAGAGACTACTCATTTTCTAGGGGTATGGATTTTTCTGTACAATTTAGGCCATTTTCTCAGTCTTTCTGAATAAGAAATAAGTGATGCTCAACATTTTCACTCTTGTAAAATGCATAAGAAGCCTAATGTTATATGTGTACAATCTAGAAAATCTGCCTTCACATGTGAAATATTTCATAATGATCCTCATCATAGGGGAATATTTGTCTTCAAGGAACTTGAAAGGAAAAGTCCTCTTCTTTTCATTTTTGTACCTAGATTTGATGTATGGCTCATAATAATGCTCATCCAAATCTTGTGGCTTATACCATTTCTCCCCCACATTTGAAATCCCTGTAGTGTCATCAATGATAGAGGATGAAACTATAAATGTCACCTAGACAAGAGTTACCTTGTTATCATGGATATTGGCTACAAAAAGCTTGGTCAACTCAGGATATTGTTGGACTCTTTCCACCTACTCACAAAACTCATAACATTCTATATTCCTGAAACAAGTGATAGTCATATGAGAAGCCTGTAACTCTCTGATGTTTGATGGTTCTTGCCTGATAATTCTACCTCCCTTGTGTGTTTTTCTCTGATGTTGATGTTCATCTCCCAAACTCTCACTCCCACTTCCTCTTCCACATAATCTCTATCCTCTTTGTCCATGTTTGTCAAATTTTGAAGCTGGTAACCCTATAGAAGGTAATGAAGGAGTAAGTATTGGTGATTAGGGATAGGGGAAGTGGAGCTGAACTTATGTGGTGTAGGATGGAATGTATATAATATGAAAATAAGAGGGAGGGTATTCTTCTTTGATAGGGACTATTTAGTAAATAGGGTTTTCGGATTTTGCTTTAGGGATATAGGGAATAATGGATATGTAGGGATGTATAAGAGGGTTTGGGATTTCAAGGAATAGGTGGTGTAGGAGAGATTAGGGTTTCAAGGAATGAGTGGAGGTATGTATAGGAGGGATTAGTAGGAAATCTAGGGTTTTATTTTTGAAATAGAAAACTAATTTCAAACTAATGGATTGAATGCCAAGAGGATAGCTCAGAGATCACACTTTCTTGTTTATAGGCTATAGAAGGAAAACAACACGTTTTGAGTAATTGACGAAGTGTTTTGGCACTTGCTGGCCCTATGTGTAGTGCCACTTATAGGTGCGCAACTCTTCGGCTCTATGGGCAGCGTCGTTCAAATTTTCATTGGAGAAACTGCCATATGCGCAGCGCTCCACTCCTATACGCAGCGCTCTAGCCTCTGTGTGCAACGCCTCCTCCAACTGCTTAGTGTGTAGTGCTCTGCCTCCTATGCATAGGACCTCTTTTCCTTAGCCACCAATTGGCCTCAATTCCCCTCTCTCCTTCAATGCTTTTCTTTCTCTTTGTCAAATGAGAGTGATGAGTTTGGAAAAGGAGTGTGACATTATTATAAAGAGATTGATTTTGATTTTTCATTAGAAAAACCCACTTTCTAATGTTTTGGAACCTTTTCTTCTTTCCTCTAATTCTCTGTTTAATACCTTTTTCTCTTTGTCTCTTTTCAAGTGGATGATGCTTGGATTGAACTGATTTTTTTAGTGGTTTCATTTTCTTGCAGTAAGGAGAAATGTTCGGGGCAGCTAGGAACACTTATTACATAAAATAAATTTATTACATCAGAATAATATAAATCAACTAAAAGTACTCTGTTTTCATCTCAAAAACATGTTTTTTGAGATGAAAATTACATTAGTGACAAAAGATCTTTATACAATCGTTATGACTTATTGACAATTACTCTTTGTTTATTGGTCATCCTCATACCTTTTTTTCCCTTTATTTACACTTGAGATCATGCTTTTGACCTTGGAAATGAACCCTAAGACCTAATGGAAATACCTTGGAAATGAACCCTAAAACCTAATGGAAAGACAACTGTCTTGAAACCTAAAGTAACATATTTGAAACCTCAACTAAATACAACATGGAAATGGGTCAGCAAATGTACCTCATAAGGGAAGATTTGATTTTCTAAGAGAAAGACAACCATCAATGGACCATTTTAAAATGGCCTAATTGAATCATCAAAAATTTAGTATGAGACACCTAAAATGAAAATTCATAGAGCGGATTTGATCCCTGATCGAAGTATGCATATACTGACACTAACAGTCCCCTCTGCAATCCTCCCTCTTTCCATTTCTTCACATGCTCAAAAACAACTAAATAGCATTTTCCTAATTGATCTACCTAACTTAGGCAGAACTAGTTCTCTCATTGGTTTCCTCAACTACCACAATTTAAAATTGGACTATATGGTCTAATTATTAATAGTTTCGTTGTCAACACAAATCCTAATCATGTCATCATTTTACTTAAAAAATAATGCTGGAGGGAGGACATAGGGGGTCTAATGTACCCTTTGTCCAACATTTCTATCTATTGTATCTTCAACTCCACTAAATAAGGTGTATCCATTATATAATATGTCCTAGACATATGAAATACTCTTAGAGTTATCTCTATTAATAAATTGATGTCCCTCTTAGGTGGCACTCTTGCCTTATATTTTGGAAATACATAATTATATTCCTACAATACGGGATGATCTACAATTTCTAGATTACTTTCCTTTATTGAACTATTCAGTCGAATAACATACAAAGGGAATATATTTCTGCTATATTTATTTATTTGAATATATGAAATTTTCCTCATTGGAAGAGGCCTTCAAAATCCTTACATTATCTTTTTTTTCAACTTTCTTTTCCTTGCATTCCAATGTTTTGTTATAATAGTCCAACTTTTCCTTGAACATTTCCAACTAGCCAAATCCAATAGTAGCCCATAATACCCCAATGGAAAGATATTTATAGTAAATTTTATAACCAAGACACTCATCTCAAACTAGCATAATTCAACAAAATCAATCAACTTCTTTTTACTCTAGTAGCTAACTAAGGTAGCCATGATTTAACATGGTATTTTCTTTGTAAAACATGGAATTCTATGACTCGTGCAGTATCATAATAGAGGTTAGAACTAGGGTCAATTAAAATATACATAAGATTGTTAGAAAGTATACCTTCCATTTAGAGCATTGAGGCTTGGTGTTTCACTTGCCTATTTTCTGTAGCTACATAAATATACAGTAAATTTGGGCCACATCATTGACTATTGTAGCCTCTTGTATATTTTACACCCTCTTACTATCTTGTTGTCACCAGGGAAATTATAGTAATAGATGCTCGTCTTGCAATTATCACTTTATCAACTTTTTCCTTTTTCCCTCAACCTCTTCCTTTGCTCACCGAATCAATTTATTCCCACTTTTAGTGGGAATGTTCTTTTGGAACTTGGTTTTGGTAGGTACACTAAAATTGATAGTTTTCCTAGCCCACATGTAGCATGAGGATGTTGATCCTTTCTTTTTGAAGTTGGTATTTTCATTCATTTTCCATTTTTCTTGAGTTCATTCTTATGATTGGGTTGATCATAACAATAATTTTCCCTCCCAATGGTATCCTTTTATGCCTCTGGTTCATCAAATTCTATTCTATCCTAGAATGGATGTGAAATTCCACTAAGGAAGTGCTAGGTATTTATATTTCCATATTTGATGTGAGGAACATATCATTGAAGTAAGGCACATACCTCAAAAATTTTATAAATATGTTGATATGAGCATCCATAGTGAGTTGTCAAACTTATGCTCATTGAATTCTTTAATTTTTCCATTGTCATACCTTTTAGACTAGTATTTATTCCTTAAGTATCTCTTAAAATTACTCTAGGTAAAATTATTCTCTCGAATTCCCTTGAAATTCTTAAGTTGTTCCCATAATATGTTAAGCTTTTCTCTAAAGTTAAATATGATCACTCGTGCCTTCTAGTTTTAATAGTAATTATGGACCTTGAAATTTTTCCTTTTGACTAGAAGCCATGCTTCAGCCTCATTATTTATAATTTCCCCGTCAAAATTAGGATTCTTTTCCTTCTTAAATTCTCCAAGAAATATACTCTTCTCAACCCTCTTCCTCTTCTCCTTATGTAATCTTCATTTATTTGTTGTGATGGAAAGCTTATCAGAACTATTAGTCTCATCCTTGGAGAAGTTGATTAAAGTGTTCTCACTTGTACTCTAGTTCCTATTTCTTAATCTGATTCCTTCTACCTTAATGGTCCATGGTGCATATTTCTAGCTTTTAGATTGGGTATGGACACATTTGGACCTATACTTATCTAAATAACTGGCACCTAGTTCATGTTCCTCTATCATTGCAAATATGACAACTTTGCAATGTCATAGCATTTACTTCCTCCTACTTTTCATGGGCCTTAATAATGTTCTAATTATCATCCTTAAAATTTCTAAGTTCATCCCTTACTAGCTTCTAAGGCCTCCATACACTGAAGATGTGTCGGTATTAGCTTGTTCTTATTGAATCTATTTCTTAATTATGACAAGCTCTATCCAAATTGTATTGGACAATTCTATTGCACATTCATTTCTCTTTCTATTGGTATCATGTCTTGTTATCTGTTGGAATAGCACATACAATGTTTTAAAAATAATCATAAATAACAATAAATATACTAATTTACCTTAGGCATGCCAACACTAGATTAAGTTGTTCTTAAACTACTTGTGACACATTCAAAAATAAGGTATGTAAAGGTTTAAATTCAATATGGTCATCACAAATAACGTTCAATTTCACTCTCTCTAGTCCAATCCATTTCAATCCAAAACATAAACCTTAAGCTCCTATTTATGTTTTGATAATTCTACTTCTTTTTATCCCATTCGATCCAAGGGTTGAAACTCAGCTTTGATGCCACTCTATAACACACCCAACCCCTAATACCTTATTAGGTTTATGTAGTGTAATATAGACCCTATCTTCAAGGTTTATTATGAAGATGGGGTTGTCAAAATAACTTTTCCTCCCATCACCTGAAACCACAATTATAACACCACAATTATTATTTTCTCATCGAGAGATTTACATTGATATAAAATTCATCTCATTTAAAGCTCCAACCACAAATTTATGCACATTTGAAGTATTTTCCCTTAGGGCCACATCATCATTTGTACATGTCAAAATTTCTAACACATGGTGGCATTGTCCATGGCTTTCCCCATATTGGCCCACATCCCTAACCTACCTGTGATGTCGAACCTCACCATTTCGAGATTTTCCATATAATGATATTATCCAAATCTTCGAGGCTTTGATATCCACTATGTATGTCTACCTTATTTTCAATATGGCAATATTCAATATGATGGAATAATCACTCCATTAACTTTTGGTATGCTTGTAGCTGATAGTGAAATATTTCCATTCCTTCTACATTTAATATGGTTATGTCCGTCGATATGAAACACAAAATTGTCAACATTTCTTGCATAATTAAAAAACACTTCAAATCATAGATGCGTTGATAGGCTGGTGGCCAACTCATCATGTCTGCTCATTTTTTTACATCTAATCACAACCCACCATGTGGTGAATTCTGACATGATAGACATGTGGCATTGATGATGTATTGAGTTATTGGAGATTTTCCAAGCCCTAAATGACATGAAAATCTCAATACGTTGATATGCTAGTGTGATAACTTAGCCTACCATGTCATCCCCGATTTCCAATTACCTCCTGACACATGCCAATTGTTGACATGTCACTCAATGATGTCTACCATGTGACACTAACATTTTAATAACTGGCATGCCTATAATACCAAATCTAGGTGACATGTGTCATACACATAACATAAAAACATCACGTCTTATGATGTCATGATGACATCACCCTCCATGGATGTCAGATACTATAACACTTTTGATATTCTAAGGTCATTAGTTGATGGTATAGTTAAAAAAAATATCTATCTTCAAGTGATTTCCCATCTCCTTGAGCTACTCCATGTTGGGGATTTCCCCAAATGCAGTTCTTTCTAGTCTTCCAAGGATCGACATTTACCTAACTCCCCTTTCTAGCTAGTTCCCTATCTTGGATCCCTTCAATCCATTTAAGCAAGGGTTAGGGCCAATATCTCCCCAAACTCCAAACTTTCAAAAAAAATAAAGCTTTTTTCCAATTACTTAAAATCTCTTTATCGTCCTTCTAAGGAAAAAAAAGTTTCTACCATTAACTAGATAGGCTTCAACTTACTAATATCTATAGAGATCTAGAGCCTTAATCTCCCATTCATCATGTGGGTCCTACATTACTATTTTTATATGCACAGTGATTCAGCTTGGAGGCATTCGTAAACATGAAATACATGTTTATTTATATACAACCATAACAACCCAAGGATAAACCCCCAATTCATGAATACAAAACACATTGTAATCACATATAATAGAAGTAAAGGATTCTATTTGCATGAGAAAATCATACACTAGAGAGAATGCACATCAAAAGTCAAGCTAGTCATCTTAAATACTCAACTCACTATCATTCATACTTATTGAACTTGACATTTTAGTAACTATTAGGTCATCGTTA
Source organism: Pinus taeda (assembly GCA_000404065.3). Taxonomy (NCBI): domain Eukaryota; kingdom Viridiplantae; phylum Streptophyta; class Pinopsida; order Pinales; family Pinaceae; genus Pinus; species Pinus taeda. The sequence goes on along the minus strand of APFE030075983.1, from coordinate 2,224 downwards.
CATAAATACATAGTAAATTCAAGCATAACTTTCAAATATAAATCCCTGAATGTCATAATCACTTCATTCATAAGGAGGAAAAATACACTTCGAAAACTGAAGAAGGATCAAACACTCTGCACCTAATTTTATGATAACTATATTGTAATCACGTGGATGGCCACCACTAAGACACATCAATTGTTTGAAGGATGCTTCACTTAGGGTATTACACCCTGAGGTAAATTTACGGGAAACAATGTGAAGGAAATCTCCTTCACTGTCTAAGAATTAGGGAGGCCACATCTCAAGAACTAAGTATGGGCTAAATACATAGTAAAGTGTGGCCACTAAAGGCTATCAAAACATAAGGATACCCCTTTACGACTTCACATGGTTATATTGGTGGTCCTCCCTCTTTCTGGTGCTCCACGTGCACAAAAAAACCATATAGTCAAGTACTTCTTGGTCTAGCTAAATTAGGCAAAGGGATTTCTCACTATTTTCCTGAGCTATCACAGTTCAAGTCTATACTTTACATTCCAATTTCAAAACATGGTTTATATTGCTATATATTCACATGGTTCTTGGTTTACGCATATTTTGGTTTCCTTTTTCATCACTACCTCCAATATCTACAATACTCTCCACTCAACATCCAAAAACTGTTATCATTTTCCCCATGAATATTTTCTTATGTAAAGGAGGTGCCAGATCCCCTTCTTAGGATGCAAATTCAACCAAAAATGTCTGGTGACATAATTAGCCTGTGCTTGGGAAACTTCAATATCTCTTCCCCCATCCTCTCATAACTTCTTGGGAAGTTGGTAGTCAAGAACATTAAGGGTTTAAACATGAAATATAGGGAATATAGGAAACTTCCTAATCTTCCTTATAGCTTCTTAAGCAAGAAATCATTCTAGACACAAGGATTTGTATAGGATTTTACTTCTTTAGCTTTGGGAATTTTATAATTAAATCAAAATAGTTACATAAGGAAGTCTTGGAAATATATCCATGTTGGCTCTATAACGTTATCATCCTTCAATTACATTTAGAAAAAGGTATGTTACAAGAATACTCATTACTATGGTGAAATATTGAAAGGTAATCCAAATAATTCTCCCTCTTTCAACCAATGAACTATGATGTTAAGGTTTTCCTTGAAATATATTTATTGTCATTATTTTCATTTCATGTAGGAGGCTTTATTTTAGATTACTTTCCCTATTCCCTTTTATGATGCAAGAGGACCCACTGCCCCTCTTCTATGAGAGTAATTTCATAGCATAATTAATCCTTCTATGAAAAGCTTCAAACTGTACACATTCCCATACTACAACAATATGATAGAACTATATAGAATCATAGAATTTGTTGTTACAACTATTGAAGCTATAATATAAATTCCTAACATTTCCTCTTTTAACAAACTAGTATATGGAATCCGCATATCAAAATAGGGATCAAAGTTGGAAGCTAATATTGATGGTGACAATAATCTCATTCTAGTAACAAATCCCTATTTCCTCTCCGTCTACCTCTACCTTGGTTCATGTTAAAGAAAATCATGCTGGAAATGCAAGCAAAAATGTTAATTACATGTAGCGAAATATATGGAATTCATCATTAGCAAAAGAATAATTATCTGAGTTTGAAAAATGAACAATAGGGAATAGAATTAAGAAAGAAAGGGGATGGCATTTGTAGGTTGTAACAATCTATTCACTAGTTCAAATAAAATTGATAAAAACTCATTTTTCTTTTCTGAATAGACTTTAAAGAAATAGACAGAAAGAGAAAATTCATGGTTTGGACTAGTTTGTCAAATAGAATATACTAAAAAAAAAATTGAGGGAAGGCTAGGACTAGTCTTTGCTCTTTTCTTTGTTCACAGATATGTCAGGTATATATTTTTGTTACTAGCGAACAAAGTCATTCCATACAAAATGAAATGTTGTGAAAACTGCATTAAAAACCATTGCAAACATGTTTTTAAGAGGAGTGCGGTTTGATAAAAAGGAAACAATTCATACAACGTGACGAGGAATGTTGGATCAGGTGCACAACAAAATTAAATAAACACAGAATTAACACAGCAGAAGATCAAACACATAGAACACAGCTATTAATGTGGTTCACCCAACCAATCTGGGCTACGTCCACCAAACATAGGCATCAGGAATATATTAATCAAAATTTGGAGATTACATCAATGAAACTCTCACTCTCTCTCCCAGCTATC
>APFE030075979.1:0-50199 GCA_000404065.3 Pinus taeda | reverse complement strand
TAACTTCCTCTAGAACACTATAAATACAGGCATTGGGCCAAGGGAGGGGAGGTTGAAAGCTGAACATTTCAAAGGGTAGATGTTGCTGGAATTAGGACTTCCATTGTAAGCTTGTGAGGAGAGATTAATCCTTCCTTGTTGCCATAGTGGGAGTGGGTGAGCTTGTCAAAGTAGAGGAAATCTCTTGCTGGACCCTGGGAGGAGCTTGCACAACACCAAGGCTCAGGTTGTAATGGTTCCTTTTTTGTTTCCTTAATACAAATAAGTCCATTCTTCTCAATGATTTGTTGTTAATGAATTATTTCATGTACTCCTTGGTCTATGTGATGAATATGCTTTGTATTATGAAATATTCAGGTGTTATGTATCGTTTGCTTTGTTAGTGTATGCAGGTCTTAAAGTGAAGGAGGAGCTCATCTGGATCGACGAGGCTAGACTACTACAACAGTGTTGGACTTCAGGTAGGATCGAAAAACACTTGGTTTCTTATATGATAATGCATGTTTAGAGAAGGATTGCTCTTAATTGTCTTGTTTGTCACTAGAGAGTCTTAGGCTCCTAGGGAGGTTAGTTTTGTCAGCAAAAATAACTCTTTCCGCATGACAGCTACTTTTCAATGGGCCATGTCTTATGCTTGCCATGACATCAAGCAGATAATATAAGCATATTTGGATGACCTAGTTGCTTGTTCTCAAAAGAGAATGGATCATCCAAAACACCTTCATTTGGTTTTTGTAAGATGTCATCACTATAAGATCTAGTTGAACCCTAATACTTGCATTTTTGTTGTCACATTCAATCGGTTATTGGGATTTATTGTGTCCAATGAAGGTATTTGTGTTGATCCCTTCAAGGTTGAGGTAATACTTCAGTTTCCTCCCCCATCAACTATTCATGAACTTCAAAGTCTCGAAGGAAAATTCAATTTATTAAGGAGATTTATCGTAAATTATGTTGAGGTTCTGAAAGGATTTATGTGATTACTGAAGAAAGGAGTTCCATTTTTTTGGGACGATTTTGCTCAACGCTCCTTTGATGCTTTGAAAAAGGCATTGAACTCTACTCCTCTTTTGAGTCCACCCAATTATAGCAAGGATTTCCTCTTGTATATCCTTGCGGTATAATCAACCGTTGGTGTGGTTCTGGTTCAGGAAGATGATGCTCTTAGAGATCATGTGATTTATTATCTGATTCAAGGCTTAGTTGATCCTAAACTTAAGTATTCTCATATAGAGAAACTGGCTTTGGCAGCAGTTCACGTTGTCTAGGGACTTCTTCATTATATTCTACTTAGAAAAACTTTTGTGTTGGTCGATGTCAACCCATTTCAGTTTGTCCTCTATTGGTCATGGAATCCCCCCACATCAGATTTTGGGGCTCAAAGCCCTAGTTTTGGTCAAAGGTTTTGTAAGACTCTGCGAATTGCGGGTGCGGAGCGTGAAGTAGAGGTCAAGTCATAGGGTTGTCCACCCTAAAGTAATGTATGTAATGTAAAGTCATGTCGGCCTACCCATGGTTCGCGAACCATGGGATTGTATAAATAGAGCGGGGCTCTAAGTTGTAATGATAGCAAATGATAGAGAGAATAGCGAGGCTCTAAGTTGTAAAGATAACTAAGTGCACATGGTGGTGTCGAGTTTGTAAGAAATATTGAAGATTAATAAAAGAGAAGTTGATTCCTATTCCTGTGTAATTGTTGTGCATTATATTCTTTATGTTTGAATTCGTTTATGTATTGTGTGCACTATTATGATTGTTGAATACGCTGTAATAACCATAAATATTACACACACAAGTTAAGTAACCAGTTAACTAGCAAGGATCTTGGGTATTATTCAGGTCGCACCCCGAGTAAGGCTATGCAGAAGCTGCACCGAAGATTGTGAAGGGATCACAAGTGCACATAGTGACAGGTCAGACCACGGACCTCCTGAATCCCATCAGACATCCCTAGGGTGCGGAAACCTGGTTCTAGCACTGTCCCATACTACTTTGGGTGAGACCTCAGTCTGCGCTTCGCAGACTGTTGCTGAAAGGGCCAATAGTACTAGGATTTGCTTGGCTAAATCACCTCTAAACCTGGGTCAGGCCCATACAAGCCAACAAATGGTTTCGTTGCTGGGACTGGGATCTACATAAAGGATTTCTGGTGTTGTTCCACTAGAATCCTACAAAGAAAGAAATTGAAGAGTGGTTGGACAAGAAGATTCACGAGTTCGCGGTGCAAGAAAATATAAATCCGCGAGTATCTAAGGAACAGTGGTTGGATTGCTACTTGTACACTGAAATCCATGAAATTTTCTTTGCTTCTTTTCTGTCCGAGCTATATGAGTGGATCACAAAGTTAGCAGATAGCCGGGGAAGGTGTAGGCTCGACAAACCAATAGTGTGGACTATGGAACTAGTGCACAGACTAGAAGCCTCAAAAGAGAAGGTAGCATGAGCTATGGACCATTGGCTCGACCGAATAATAGGAGGATTTATCACTGAGTTCATGGTAGACACGCCTGTCATCTACAGTGAGGCAAAACGTCATTTTCTCAAGGGACTAGGAGGTAAGTATATTAAATAGTTGAACACTTGGATTAAGATGCTATTGCGTGAAAAGCGAGTTTTGCGAACAAATTAATTTTTGGGACTACACGAAGCGGAAAGATCTACAGAAGCGGAAGTAGTGAGGAGTTGGAAAACAGTCCCTTAATTTCACCCTCGCGGAAAAGCGAGGAAGAGCTCGCGAAAGTTTCTCCGAGAAGCGCAGTCAGTTTGATAAGACAGAGAATTCTGCATCTACCACCTCCACCCACACTACCACCCATTTCACTCCCCTCACCTCCATCTCCACCCACTCCACCTCTGCCAACACCACAGTTCAGTATGGCAAGTGCGATCAAACTACCAGTGCTCAGAGGAGTAGGAAATGAAGATCCTGACCAATTCTGGTTCATTGTAAGAGCAGTATGGGAAGCACAGGGCATCGTGGATGATAATATTAAAAAGGCTACGCTGTTAAGTGAACTGCAGGATTGCATATTAACGTGGTATATCAAGCATTCTAATGACCACCCGAACGAAAGAATTGTAGAGATCCAGACAACGTTGAACGGGGAATTTAGCAAGCCAAAATCAAAGACATAATCAATCATCAGGTTTAAGGAGATCGCGATGCTCTCGGGCAAGACCCCCTGGGATCTAGACCAAAGGCTAAAGAGGATGATCTGCAAAGCCAATATGATGTTAACAGATGCATAGCATCATGCAAGGTTTGTGGCTCAGTTACGCCACACTTAAGGATGGCGTTCTCTCAGTAAAAACTTTCCACCCAAGCCGAAGCATTGGAGATGGAAATAAGATTGCATAAGACCCCTATACAAGACCCTGGGTTGGGAGTCCAACAAATCCACACACAACTACAGAATCTATGTCTAGAGATGCAAAGTTTGAAACAAGATAGGACAACTCGGTGGGAGGTGCACGAGGAAATGTGGTGCATAAAATGCAAAGGCCAAGGGGACGACAAGTACCACTGTCCAATGTTCGCGAACTACTAGGCAGGGGGAGGGCCAATGCCATTAAGACCAGAGGAACAGGCAAGGCCAAGCTTGGTGTCTACATTATGGTGCACAATCTGCCAGATAGGAGGAAAACATACCACAGATAACTTTCATATGTTGTATAAGTATACGCAGACGTTCTAGCATTTGTTTTGTAATTTTTGCAGGTCAGTAGGCCATGATGAATGCACCTGCCAAAGATATGAACTAATGATGGATCAGACTCCTACCTACAAGATGTAGACTGAAATGAGAGCCCTCAACTGAAATGCAAGAATGGTACGTACTAGGTTTCAGGCACGCTGTTGGGGTCAAGGTGGAATGGGGCCAGGAAGGGATCATGGACAGATAATTTGTTACAATTACGGAGGGCTAGGGCATTATGCCCATGATTATACAAACCCAACTAGGATATCATGTTGGTACTGTAATCAATTTGATCATGAGGCAGAATATTGCCCTTCGCTGATAGCGAAGATGCGAAAAAAGGGGGTACTCCAGCCCCCTCTGACCCAGAATTTACAAATGATGAGGTCTAAACCGCGCGAAGAAGACCCAAATGTAAACATGATGCTCAGGAGTGGTATGGCCACAAGAGATGATAAAGGGAAGCAGCCAAAAGACACCGCATGGGTTCGCAAAGCTCCTACAAAGGAACTCGAGTTTGACTTAGAACGCGCGAAGGAGACATTCATGGAAGCTATGAAGAGCTTCACGGAGGCCTCCACTTCAGGTAGTAAGGATCAACTAGAACCAGGGATGGATCCTTCAATGCTCACTACCTTTCTGGAAACATACATGAAACTGTTGCATGATAGCAAGGTATTCAAAGGGCTACAGGAACTTATCACTAGGTGCGCGGGGTCAGGAGAGCCACACACGATCCGAAAACTTGGAAAGCATGCATTGTGCACAGGAAGAGAGATGAGGTTGACCACGCAAATAGGTGAGTACGAAATGGATCAAGTAATCCTGGATCTAGGTTCGGATGCAAATGTAATACCAAAGCAAACATGGGAATGCATGGGTAGACCCGTGTTATAATGGTCCCCTATTCAGTTACGAATGGCGAACCAACAAAAGATTTTTCCCATGGGAAGATTGCAAGGGGTGACAGTTGATATTGAAGGTGTGAGTGCACAGGTGATTTTGAGGTGATAGAGATTTTCAATGACAGTAATCCCTATCCCGCACTACTAGGAATAGACTAGGCTACCGATATGAACAAATTCATAAATCTAAACAAGTGCAAAATTATCTTTGAGAAAAACTCACTATGCGTGGTAGTACCCTTGGACCCAGCCGAAGGAGCACGATACACTGAACCGGTGTGCGATAGTGACAGTGATAAAGATCTCGACTGTATCTAGAAGATAACTGCACAAGGAGAGGATTGGGTGAATTTGACTGCAGATGGAAGGATTTCATGGGATCGCAAAAACTCTTACACTTTGGATTCAAACGAAGAGATAAAGTGATGGAAGAATCGGCTGCACAAATTAACAACACTGAACTACAACATGATGATCAAATCATTGTGTTGAGTAACAATAGAGCAAGGGAGCTACCGACATAAGATGGATTGTTAGCAGTGGATGAATTTCTAAGAAAATTCAAAAGTGTAGTACCAGAATAGCAGCAGTTTGATGCGCTGAAGTGGGCACTATGTGCAACACCTACATGATGGTGGGGTATGCATCAAGGAACTTTTGAAGACTGGCGTAGATGCAGAAGGATGATGTGCCTACATTTTTGAAAACCCCAACTTCGAATGAAAGCCAATTAGCTGGGGAAGAACAACTAGCATGCCCACCTTTCCCGATGGGTATAGACATATGATGTATAGTTCACACAAGCGCATAGCACCCCCAACCTAAAGAATCGGAACAAACCATAGTAGCAGGAAGGGTGGCGCGCATTACCAATTCTCCATGATGAGGTATTCCAGAGGGTGCGTGGAGTACTGAACAAGGTTCACCAGATGAGACGAACTGATTGGGACCTGCGCTAGCGGTTTGATGGGCCTATAGGACCATGTGCAAAAACTTGAGTGTGGAGATGATTCTAAAGGTGCAAAACATAGTAGAAAATGAAATTTCTGCAGGGAATACCAAAAGGAATCCACACGTAATATATCCCACAGTTATGACAATGTGCAAAGACCAAGACAAAGGAATCACATAGCTACATGAGGACAACCATATAAGGATTCGAGAAGCCATTCAACGAGGGAACCTTAGACTTCATGAACTCGAAGATGATCGGGTACAATTGAGGAAGAAAAGCATGTTGATGAACACTGAGATCAAAAGACTGGAAAACGAGGTCATACAAGCATGTCTCGTCGATAAACCAAGGATGACAAGGCAAGATACGGACAATCATACCACTGCGTTAGAAGATTTTCACCGAGAATTTATGACTCTACTACCATGGCTGAGACCGCACCTTACCAAACGTAGTAACAAGGGGATCACACCACATGAGGTAGAACACGTGACGCCAGATGTCGCGAGGGAAAGTGTGGAGTGTCCATGGACTATATGGGAAGGCGAATTGAAGTTTCACACAAATGGTGCGATCACTTGACTAGCCATAGGGAGCACAGTCTCAATGCTCTATACAGTTGAAACAGAGCGCAGGACTCTAAAAGAGTTTGTTTGGGAACTGTGCAGTGAAAGAGGTGCATGCAAAATCAGCATGGCACAAGGTTTGCGCCCGTGCACAGGGGCTTGCACCACTGCGCAGGTAAACTGGGAAGTAACTGTTGGTGTCATTGTTCATGACAAGATGTCTAATTTAAGGAAAAAGGGAGCGAGCAGCAGGCAATTAAGACAAGAATTAAGGGCTAGATTTGGGATGATATTCCACCAAAAATGCATTAATGGCTTAGAAGTGGGGGGAACGGTCAAATGCAAATTCAAAAGACACTATAAAACTCCCAAGGCTAGCCATAAGACAACACTTGCTCATTTGAGATTTGAGCTATTATGAAGAGCACAGAGTGTTGAGCTCCAAGCGATATTTGAGCCCCCAAGTTCGCGAACCACCACAGATAGTTCAAACAAGATGACAACTACCATGAGAGGTGTCAGCTTTGTAGAGAGTATCGTTGAGGAAGCTGTGCAAAGCCCTACGGTGCAGATGGGGGATGCGCCGGAAATTTGGAAATCACCTCAGACATCGAGGCCCAAGAAGGATAAATAGGCAGCGGGACCAGTTCGCATGTCCCCACAAAGTCCATAGTTTGGTAAACCTTCCATGGAAGAAAAGGGAAAGACTAACAACCTTGAGACAGATGATGAGGAGGAGGACCTCTAGGCACTTGTATATGAGATAGAGGCAGATGAAGAAATGGAAGAAGACATCCAGCCGGTGTGCATTACAGTAAAACTACCCGTGTATGTTTCTCCACAAAAAGGGAAAGCTAAAGTACCCAAGGATTTGGATGCTGCTAAGAGCACGCTTCAAACCTTGCTCCTCCCGGATGGAATTCTATTTGAGTGCTCACCCCTGGACCACATGCTTACGATGAAATTTGAAGACTGGGACTTCGCGGACAGAAAAAAGTTCTCACATTTGGAGACTGAGAACCTCATGAAACATAGCAAGGAGGGGTCAGTTATAGTGCTAGAGCCGTAGAAATGGTTGCACGGTGTGGAGAAGGCTGGGCTACTCCACCTACTATGGATTCCACACTTTCACCATGCACTGATCACAATCTTTGTCATCAGGCATCCGCTTTTCTTGGTGCACGATGGGTACTTATGGCTGGAGGAGCCTATTCCCATCATGACGGAGCTTATCCATATGATTTCCCAACTTCCCTGTAAGGGAAAGGACCCTGCAGAGATGGATAGAAAAAGAGGATATTTTGCACTTGCAGAGGCCATGAAGAAGAAGTTTTTATTGGAAAAAAATAAGAGAGGCTACGCAATCAGTAGCATTAAAGACAAAGGGGTGTGCATCGCCACCCAACTGCTGGCTAGGAAGGTGATGAGAAAATGTCGAGGAGACGAGGTACCAGAACTGGTTGTCGTGCTAGTAGGACAATGCATGGATGGGGTCCAATTCAACTAGGCCGAATTCCTCTGTGAAGAATTCCTAACCAACTGCAAGGAAGCTCAAGGGAAGGGCAAGACCTTCCACTACGCGTGGTTGCTCTTGTTTATTTTATTGGTGATAGGGGAACTTCCTAAGGATAGTCATTTCCCTCATATTAAACAGGACTTGCAAGAGGCTGCAAAATATGCATCGCTCTGGGTGGAGCAGGATCGAACAGTGGCATAGAAGTAGAAGGATGCCACCAAGCTGCCTATCAACCAATTGGCCCAATAGAAGCACAACGAACAGTTGGCTGCGGAAGCAAGAGCTGCCTACGAGGTAGTGAAGGCAGCCATAGAGTAGGCCAAGGCTACTGAAAAAGCAACAGTAGCATAGGCAATAGGGGCCACCATGACGCAGGAGGAAGGAGGCCCAAACTTAACCACAGGACAAGTAGCAGAGGACATAGCAGAAGGTGTGGACCCACGCACAACATCTACACAATTGAAATGACCGTGCGATATAGAAAGAGCAAGCCCACGAAAGAAGACCAAGGCTTCCAAACCAGATAGTGAGCCAATTACATTGACAAACGGTGACCTCTGTGACATTGGCGACACAGTTCGCTAGGTCACCCAGGAAGTGCTCCAAGAATCGATGACGGAGCAACAAAATGTGTTGGGGGCCCTTAGGATGTAGCTGTAGGAACTTCAAGTGTGGCCCCCACTGGAAGGAGTAGTAGCCACCTACGGTGCCATAGGTATATCAGCAGCGGAGCAACTACTATGCGCAAAAATGGCCAACACCATAGTGCTGCCAGAAGCGGCACTAATAGTGGAAAGTGAGGAGGACAGAGCTGTGGTGGGTAGGATCAAGGGACTTGGCCTAAACTTGGTTGCCCTTCCATGGGATATATTATATCAGCTGTAGGATAGATTGACAGTAGAACTCCGCACTAGGGAAGAATGCACAATATAGATGCTCAGCAAATAGAGAATCAACATTGAGCAACTTAGTCTACAGTGTGATGAAGTGCTTGCGCAAAATAAATAGCTGGAGAAAATGGTAGAGGAAGCATGTCACTGCGTTCTAGAGCTAGAAATCATGACAAACCTACCATTTGGAGTGTGAATCCACAAATTAGCCAGTGGATTACGCGAAGCAAAGGAGGAAGCAACGAGGGTACAACTAGACCTCAACCTTCAAATTGCTGAGCTACGATTAAATGCGTAGTCCTATATGCCCCTAAAAGTTAGGGAATAGCGCACTGGTGCTATTCAAAAAGGGCTAGAAGAAATAAGCCAGGTAGTACAGAATTGCACCACTATGTTGGAAGAAACCTTCGCGGTCCTCACTTCATTACAGGAGGACCCCGACATACAGCGCCTGGAAATGAAGGCGTGGGAGATTTAAGTGAAATATGACAGTGTGTGTGGAATGGCGCAAATAGTTTTCCTAACCCAATGGCTTGCGAAGCTACAACAGGAAAAGGCATTGAAGGAACAGGTGGATGTCGCACAGCAGAAAGAGGCAGTCCTTAAAGCACACGTCTAGGCTTGGATTGATGAGGCCTTCCTCATCACTATAGACATCAAAGGAAAGCTTGCACAGATGAAGGTGATGTATGCCTTAAGACAGGGATTTCCCTTGACAACGAGACTTCATCCGAAAGAGGAGCAGATCGAGCAGACTGTAGAACAGTGCGTTGCGAACCTTTGCGCAATGCAAGAACAGTTGGAGGGGCTCCGTGCCAAGATCGCCGCACCAACAAAGTGACTCGGGATGAGTCACAATGATTATGTTGGGGGCCTGTTGGGCATGGAATCCCCCCACAACATGTTTTGCGGCTCAAAGCCCAAGTTTTGGTCATAGGTTTTGTAAGACTCCGTGAATTGCAGGTGCTAAGCACGAAGTAGAGGTCAAGTCATAGGGTTGTCCGCCCTAAAGTAATGTATGTAATGTAAAGTCATGTTGGCCTACCATGGTTTGCAGACCATGGGATTGTATAAATAGAGCAAGGCTCTAAGTTGTAAAGATAGCGAATGATAGAGAGAATAGCGAAGGAATGGTTGGAGCGTAGAGTATAATTCTAAGTGTCTTGGGTTGTAGTAGTAGGAAGAGGCTCTACAGCTGAGTGCACAGAGGCCTAGTAGAGTCCGCAGTTAAGTGCACAGAGGCCTATTAGAGTTCGCAACTAAGTGTGCGGACCCCTACAGCTAAGTGCGCAGGGCGATGTCGAGTTTGTAAGCAAGATTGGAGATTAATAAAAGAGAATTTGATTCCTATTCCTGTGTAATTGTTGTGCATTATCTTCTTTATGTTTGAATTCATTTATGTATGGCACGTACTGTTATGATTGTTGAATACATTGTAATAACCATAAATATTACACACACAAGTTAAGTAACCAGTTGATTAGCAAGGATCTTTGGTATTATTCGGGTCACACCCTGAGTAGGGCTATGCGGAAGCCGCACCACAGGTCATCTAGGGATCACAAGTGCGCATAGCGATAGGTCAGACCACGGACCTCCAGAAGCCCATCAGACATCCCTAGGGTGCGGAAACTTGGTTCTAGCAACCTCGCATACTACTTCAGGTGAGACCTCAATCCATGCTCTGCGGACTGTTGCCGAAAGGGCCAGTAGTACCAGGATTTTCTTGGCTAAATCACCTTTTAACCTAGGTCAGGCCCATATAAGCCAACATTCTTGGTAGGCAAGTGATTGGGGGCAAGGATAATAGATGGATTGTCATATTATAGTAATTCAATCTTGAATTTATGTCAGCCAAGTCTAAAAAATATTTGGTATTCGCAGAATTGATTTTAGAGTTGCCTTGTGAAGAGGATGTTGTTTATGAAGAGTCATTTCCTGATGAACATATCTTCCTAATCTCTTCATAGGATCCTTGGTATGGAGACATCATAGTATATCTCCAGATTTCGAAGTTTCCTCAGACTTTTTCAGAGGATGAACATAGAAAATTGCATCACCTAGCAAAAAATTATATTATTATCGATGACACTTTGTATCGTCATGGGATTGACTCAATCCGTAGGCATTTTTTAACCCTGTGGTGAAGTAAAATTATAAGTGTGGACACGAATGAATTCCTCTAGACTGATAATGGGTCTAGCCACAATAAATACATTCTATGAAAGATTTCCTTAGGTTAGAATCAATCGATAGTTGCGTATATTAATATTTAAAGAGAGATTACAACCATTCATCTTGATGTCGTAGTCTTCCTCTGAGAAGACCAAGTTCCCACACACTTTTGCTAGCACTTCATGATGGCTTCAAAAAACAATAGTTTAAATACTCTTCCCTTTAGGCTTCACTCTAAACCAAACACACTTCTCCCTCACACAACTAGATGGCTACAACTAGTAATAGCTTTCTTGTCTAAAATAGTATATTCACACTCAGCCAACACTCTAACTAGCTTGTGCTTGGGAAGAAAGTAGGTTTGTATAGGAAATATGGATGGGAGATGGATCCTTTTCTCATGGGAGAAGGACTTATCCCTTGAGGTAGTTCCATCATTATAGGGGAAAGGAGCCCAAACTATCATCCTTGACTCCATCTGGCCAAACCATTTAACAGACTTCTATTACGGAGCTTCTAGAGATGGAAGCTTTGACTCTAATTTTAAAAAAAATTCCATAATAGGACCGGCATGACTCGAACATAGCTCAATGATCGGCGCACAGAATAGTGCTAATCTCTGCACATCAGCATGAGGGAGACAAAGGTCATTAGGGTCAGTCTTGTAAATTGGGAAAAGCAGAAGTTTCAGGGGAAATGGTGCAAAAGGGAAATGATTTTCTCATGAAGAGGGACATAATCAGAGTTTCTTCATGAGGGAAAAGCATGTGGGCTTCACTATATAGGTCCTCCAAGATCAAGGAATGGGGAGTATAGGGACAATGACAAAATGTTGTGTAACAGATGCCCCATAAAGCATGAAGGTCGAGCTAGAGTGAGGGATGAATTGCTTTCTAATCAATGCAAGGAACTAGTCTATCGTCGGAAGACCTGCAAACAAGTATAGATACATATACATAAACTGAGATCTTTGTCAAATGATACATGAATCATGGTATGGACGCAACCATCCATATAATGATCATGTAAATGGATCTAGGCATGGGCACAACCATCCGTCAAAGAGGATCATAATGAAACCAAGGTATGGTCACAACCATCCGATAATGAGAAGGATCACATACGATAACTCATGGTCTAGTCACAACCAACCATCTGAAAGAGACATACATATCATCATAACCATGTCACACCACATCGCAACCTAGACTTTTTGTAATCTAATTCCAGGGTCTTGCGCTCCAACACAACCCGATCAAAGTACAAATTCTAACATGTGAATAGATGTGTTGATGTCAAGCATGCTAGAAAGTCGCTTGATTACCAGTCCATGATGTAAACTATTAACAAGTGCAAGAGAAACCACCAATAATGACAATGGACCTCAAGGTACTATCATCACAATTCACAGAATGTGAATACAGGAACTGAAGTCGAACACCCATGAAATCACTCGATCAAAAGCCAATGATGTGAACTTGTCATCGAGTGCGAAGGACTTGCCATTAGGGTATGCAAGCTCTAAGGTACTGGAAGGGAGTCTCTCGGTCAACTTCCTAGATAATGAGTTGAAGCCGATGGAAAGTGACCGTGTTGAAGGAGGGCCATAATGAATCCCACATCATCGACGCGAGACGAGAGGATGCAAAAATTTTGGATGATACAAAGAAACAGAGGCAACCATAACTGTATAAGGACAACTCTTGAACATATCGGCGACACAACTAGAAGTTTGGCAGCTTTGGATCCATAGGATTGTTGGTCATGATGACATGGCAGAGATCAAATGGAAGGCAAAAATGAACGGCCCAAACCCAAGAATTAATGATACAAAGGAGGATATCCTAAACCAACATAGAGAAAAGAGTGTCTTGTTCAAGAGTAAGTTGTCAACACGACTTGATAGATTTCCAAAATTTTCCCCACCATTTCTGGCGAGTACTCCAACTATTTTTTAATCAAAAGCTTGAAGGGGATATCATATGCTTGCCCTGTAAGTTCATCCTTCAGATGAATCTGACCTAGTAAGTTTAACGAGCCCGAGGAAGGAGAAGCTCAAGTTCGTCATGGTGATGAATCCGATGTCATTTAATAATTTAATGAGTCCGACAAAGGTGTAACTAGGTATCTTTTTCATGTTTAGAGAGTTTGAAAAAGAGACGTAAAATAAAACTCCACATGGTCCCTTTTCTTACATTTGTGTCTCTCAAGCTTGAAAAGTTAGAAAATAATACTTGAGAGAACCACTTGACCATTTTAGTCAAGGAGTACCGTTCTCATAAGTAGTGCATCCCAGCCCGAAAAAGGGATAAAATTATACTGGGTGCATGACATTTCACATCTGTTAACGAGTTTGAAATGACAAGGGCTTAGCCATCTTTTCGCTTTTAAAGGGTCAGAAAAGAGCTAAAAGCGGACCCCCTATTTTTATTCTCTTTAACGAGTCAAAAAGGGAAAAAAATACTCGGCAATATTTTCATATAAGTTTAACAATTTGAGAAAAGAGTTGAACTGTGACTCATCCTAGAGGAACAAGTGGTATAAAGGGTAGCAATAGTGGTACTTCTCAAAACATGCAATGATCAAGAGGTTGGCTAACAAAACCACTCATCATTGTGGTCCCTTAGGAAAGGAATAACAACCAAGTGAAATCATATGATTAGCCAAAGAGATGGTGGCGGTGGAATGAAACAACCAAGGCTCATCTAGCATAAATTAGTTGATAAAAACGAAAATCACAAGATGTAAATTGGGCACGGGTTCATTTTTACACAAGCTTGAACCATGGTGAACTTTGCTTGGGTTCAGTTTCATGTTTACACAAGCTTGAAATGAAAAACTATGCTTGCTATAAGTTCACATGCCCCTAGCATAATGACTCAATTGAGGTACATGCCCCCCAAGCTTCATTTCAATCAACTAGGTGGATGGAATGAAGTTTCACTTTTGAGATCTTGGAAAGACTTGACTTTTAATGATGTTGATACAGGAACAAATTATCCTTAGACATGTGTTTCATTTTTTAATGAGGTTGATACAGGAATAAACATCCTTGGTCCCTTGTTTCATTTTTTAACAAGCTTGACACAAGACAAAGAACTAAGCTCACACCCTTTGTTTCATTTTTTAATGAGGTTGGCACAAGACCAGGAACTATCCTCATGACTCTTGTTCATGAGCCATACAATAACATGGCTCCCAAGAAGTCTTCACTAGACAGAAGAACCACACTGTAGGAGGAATACATGCTAGTTGGTACCATAGACAGATCGGGTTCCAATTCCCGCAGTACATAACGTAACATACCATATGTGTGATCATCAGCAGAGGCGATGATGGAACGGGTAGCCACATAATTGACCTGTGGCGGGGAAGGTACTATTTGAAAACAAGAGACAATAAGGGACGATGGTTGTAAAGGAGGCACCTGGTGACCAATGAACAATAGTTAATCAATGGTCACAATTCTCCCTTCATGCGGAAAACAAACCACACGAAAAAGTGAAGAAACAAGAGCTCCCATGATATAAATGTAGTCACGTCCAAGGAGAAGATTGAAATCCAAGGGACCTTGGACTACCATCACATCTATATAGATGGTCTTTCCTCCCAAAGTAATAAGCAACTTCGGAAGGATCCCTAAGGGCTGACTGGTTCCTCTGTTGAAAGCCAACAGATTCTAGGTGATAGGCACAAGCTGTGGGGAACCCAAAGGTTGCCAAGTAATAGAAGACATGATGCTAACAGATGCACATTCATCTAATATAGTGCCTGGTACTACCATATTATAGGCTTATACTGTGATCTAGAAAGGCACATAAGATGGGAGGCAAAAAGTAATCAATGGAACCCAATCAAAAGAGATGACAGAACTACTTGGTGGGGGTATCATATGATTGCCCCCATGTTGTACAAGAATAGGAGAAGGACTCTCCTGAACAACTGAGACGAGAGTGTCACTCTTTGATTCATGAAAATCTAAAGAGATGAGAAGAACATGAGCAGTATGATCACCACTCTCTTCTGGAACAAAGTGAACAACTAAAGGTGGAGCCAAGTCGACACACTTTTCGACCAATGGTTGGTTGGGAACAAACATAAGAGAGTCTCACTTAGGAAGAGTAGGATGGGCAAGATATGAATCCAAGTCAATCGCTTTACCAACCGATAGAGGTTCAGAAGAAAGCCTCTGATAACCAATAGGAAGTTGGGTTTGAGGAGCTGTAAGGTTTTCCAAAACTTTGGAAGCTTTGTCCATAAGAGGACAAAGGTGAAGAAGATGCTCACCTTCACATAACCTATAGGGGAATTTAGTTTTTTCCTTCTTCTTACCATCATTAGTTGAGGGTGCAGCATTGACATGATCTCCAGAGGTTGATGGGGATGGTCGATCCAGATTTTGAGACCATAACTATAAGACTCTAGGAATGCCAAGACAGTCTTGAAGGAGATGGTCACCCTTACATAACCTACAAGGGAGTTTGACCTTCCGTGGAGAATTAGAAGGTTTGGCTACGGGAGGTGAATATGGAGTAATAACTACATGGTTGGCCTCTTGCTTATCAAACTTCTTCTTCTTCATCTTCTTCTTCTTCTTCTTAGCCTCCTTGTTACTGGATTTCAAACTTTCACTAGGCGAAGTAGAAGGGGAAGATGAAGAAATAGGGGAAGAAGGTGAGAATTCAACCTTAGAATCATCGTGACATGATTCAAATGAAGGAGATGTTTGGATAGGAATCAGGACACTCAGGACCACCGAGGTTGAAAACAACCAGACAGGTAAACCAATGGTTAACCCAGGGAGGGACAATGTCGCCATATCAGGAGCACTGACATTTCCAAAAGAAGGAAAAGGACCAGGATTCCCATTTGAGGGGAACCCTTGACTAGTAGACTCTGGGAATGTTGTCATTGGAATCAATCCTAAAGAATCACTAAGTAAAATAACTTTAACCAGGAATATTTTGTGGGCAGTTAATTTTAAGACCCTGAAGAAAAACTTTTCCTTTTCATATTTTAAGAGTCAAGAAAAGGACGAAAGGTGACTCTAGTTTCTTTTAGAATTAATGAGCTCAAAAGGAAAAGTTCTCAAATGATCTTTTAAGTTTTAAAGAGTCAAAAATATCAAATGATTGCTCTGGATGATCTAGGTAAAAATGATTATCAGGCAACTGTGAACTGTAGATTACCTCCTGACGAACCAAGAAGTACAAGTAGGTAATCTCCCCAAATGATGTGTTCGGTGTATCATGTTTGCAAGGTAGCTGACTCGGCTTCCTATGGATAAAGGATTGCAACCTAGAGGGGTCTCCTGTTATATACTCAATGGTATGGGGAGCACAAATCCATACTAGCATTGTCTAATGCTAAAGCAAATGACAGCTGCTAGGTTTAAAGACAACGAAACATGTCTCTAGCCTAGACCTTCTAGATATGATCATTAAGTTTCAATGCTTCCTTAGGTTAATTCAATAAATTTTAACAGTTGGTCTTGAATTAGGTTTCAATTACAAGGCCCTACCAATGTCATTTGAAAAAACTCCTACATGCAACTATATGAGAAAATAGATCTTTGTCTTCGATGAAAGTTTACACTAATTGAGGGATAAAGAGCACACAATCAATGCAACAATCAAAGAATGAAATCCTTCACTTAAGATATGTCCTAAATTCACTCAATATTCCCTTAACAACTAGAGAAGCTTCACTTCATTTCCAATTCTTATGATGATGCAATTCTATCTTCTTAATGACGCTACTAATGCAATATTTTCGATTAAGTAAACTAGAATGATGTTCTTCTTTTCATAAAATGCAAAATGAATCTTTCACATAAAGCAATTCAATGAAAATTTTCACAATTCCGAACAAACAAGCATCAACAAAATAAAAAGCATGATAAATGAAACTAAAAGCAAACTCTTCCTTGAATTAACAAAACCAAACACATAAAATCTTCAATCAACAAACCAAACAATGTAATCTATGCTCGGAATGAGAAAAGAGACACTCAAAATAATATAACAAATGAGACTCTTTCACTCATTCAATTGAAAACGAATCAAACAAATCATCCAAGTCACTTTTGGGAGGAAGAAGAGAGTCTGAGGGTCAAGACACACTGGCACTGGAATGGGAGAAATTCTGATTTTTTCTTACCCCTGAGACTGGAGTGACTTTTGGGCCAAAAGTAGCGTCGATCGGCACGACTGACCAGTACTACAACTAGCGCTGATGGCTGATCGGCAAGAATTTTTGGCCAAAAATAGCGTCGATCGAGGGATTCAAAGAAAAAATAAAAAATAACTTCACACAGGGCCAGCCTTAACACATCAGAGGGTGGGCTAAGCCAAGCAAGCACACAAGGCAAGCTAAATCAATCTTTCTAGTCAGGGAGAAGATGGTCCAAAAGGCTTAAGAGTTAAAACCACAAGAGCAGAACACACTGGTCAAGATTGGGGTCAAGACCTAATCTTCACTTACAAGCATCGGCATGACTGCCTAACTGACAACAAGCACTAGAGGTTGGTCGACATGACCGTTCCTCCACAATTCGCGTCGATCAGTGTGACTGTCAACCGATTAAACACACTGTCCAAGGGAACTAAGGAAAAAGAAAAAAAAAATCAAAACAGGGACCAGATCTACTACTATGAATTTTAGACTTAGGCCAGTGAGCAAGAGAAAAGAAATAGAACCAAAGGGAAAATGTGAAACTAGAAAATTTCTCATGAAATCATGAAATCCAAAACAAACAAAAGATGGGATCTCCCCAGCAGAGTCACTAATTTTTGGTGAAGTAAAATTATAAGTGTAGACACGAACGAATTCCTCTAGCCCGATAATGGGTCTAGCCACAACAGATACATTCCATGGAATATTTCCTTAGGTTAGAATCAATCAAGAGGGCCTACCTCTTGGTCACTTATCTTGCTTGACGACATCCTTGCTTGCTTGCTCCAACAATTGCTCGCTTCCTTCTTCAAGCTCCTGAAACAAGTAAACAACAAAAACACACAAACATAATAATAGACAAATTGCAATTCAACCTACTTAATAAGTCAAGAAGCATTAAGACACGAATATTTAATATTACAAAACATGTAGGAAATCAATTGATAGTTGCATATATTAATATTCAAAGAGAGATTACAATCATTCATCTTGACATCACAATCTTCCTTTGACAAGACCAGGTTCCACACACTTTTGTTAGCACTTCATGATGGCTTCAAATAACAATAATTTAAAGAATCTTCCCTTTATGATTCACTCCAAACCAAACACACTTCTTCCTCACACAACTAGATGGCTACAACTAGTAATAGCTTGCTTGTCTAAAATAGTATATTCACACTTAGCCAACACTCTAACTAGCTTGTGCTTGGGAAGAAGGAGGTTTGTATAGGAAATATGGATGGGAGATGGATCCTCTTCTCATGCAGAAGGACTTATCCCTTAAGGTAGTTCCATCATTATAGGGGAAAGGAGCCCAAACTGTCATCCTCGACCCCATCTAGCCAACCATTTACTAGACTTTCATTACGAGCTTCTAGAGATGGAAGCTTCAACTCTAATTTAAGAAACTTTCGATAACAGGACCGGAGTGACTGGAACACATCTCAGTCACACCGATTGACATGAGGAATAGTTCTAATCTCTGCACATTAGCACAGGGGAGACAAAGGTCATTAGTGCAGGTCTTGTAAATTGCGCAAAACAAAAGTTTCGGGGGAAATGGTGCAAAAGGGAAATGATCTACTCATGAAGAGGGACATAATGGGAGTTTCTTCATGAGGGAAAAGCATGTGGGGTTCACTGTAGAGGTCCTCCAGGATAAACGAATGGGGAGTACAAGGACAGTGATAAAATGATGTGTAACAAACCATAGAATAAGTTGAGTATGTTCCAAATGACTGCCATATTATAGCTTGTGGATGTCATCTTTATAGGCTTGCTACAGCCCAAAAAATATTGTGTGCAAGCTATTTTTGGCCCTTGATATTCAAATATTACATTGAAGGGGTCAAGAAGTGTCATCCTTATCAGGTATACACTTGGAAAATGTACGTTTACCCAACTCTTCTTTTCCCATTGTTGGTCCTTTCACTAAGTGGGGTATTGATTTTGATGACCTGTAACCTGGCTTTAGCTAAGGGTCACAAGTACATTATCATAGTAGTATACTACTTTATGAAGTAGTTTGAAGTTATGCCTACTTTCAAAAATGATGGTAAGACAACAACTCTTTTCATATTCAACCAAATCATTTCACATTTTGGTATTCCAAGGGAGATTGTCACTTATCATGGTAGTCATTTTCATAATAAGATGATGTTTGATTTGGCTTTAAAATTGGGATTTTGGTAGGATAATGTTTCTATGTACTACCCTTAAGCTAATGGATAGGTTCAAGCCGTAAATAAATCCCTCAAAAACTATCCTACAAAAGACAGTAAATAAAGATAAATCCAACTGGCACATCATGCTATAACCTGTGCTTTGGGCATATTGGATGTCTGTCAAGACCACCAAGGGTTTTACTCCTTTTCATCTAGTTTTTGTTTTGGATTCAATCTTCCTTGTGGAATGTGAGATCCCATATCTTAAATTAGCAGTTCAACTTCTTCCAGACACCACCAGTCTTGAAGAAATCCTTATTTATTTGGAACATCTAGATGAGCAGCAACAGGATGTAGCCACAGTGAATGAATCTCACAAAAAGAGAGTAAAGGCCCAATATGATAAGATTGTGCGTCCTAGGTTTTTCTCTGAAGGTGACCTTCTCTTGGTCTATGACCAAGATAAGGACACCTTGAGGGCAGGCAAGTTCAAACCCATATGGTACGATCCTTTTATCATAAAAAGGTCTTGAAGAAAGGTGCATATGAGTTGGTTGAATTTGATGGAAACGTGATACATCTTAAGAAGGATTGTGCCTAGGATGTTGCCTAGAATTTGATTTATTTTGTAAATATTGTACATAGTTGTTTGTTTCTGTCTATGGGTCTCATGGTGATATTGGTATTTTTGATCTGCTTTGGCAGGTTTCAATGGGTGATCTGATGTATCTAGGATTCACCGATGGTGCTAATAGACATAATCGTAACTTAGCTTCCGTCGCTTGGGTAATGTATCATCCATCTGGTCAGTTGTTAGCCTCAAGAGGCATATGTATTGGTCCTTCTTGCAACAATATGGTTGAATATGGTTTTGACATTAATTTACTATCTAAAGCAATGTCTTTGGGTATTGAATCATTAGTGGATCATTTGGATTCATAACTGGTGGTGTCTCAATTAAACAACATATATTGTGTGAGAGATCCTTTATTACATCACCAATTTCTAGGAGTGAGATTATTACAAATATCATTTAATTTTATTACTTTTATTCATATTCCACAATCATAAAAACCACTTGCTAATGATATAGTTAATCAAGCATTAGATTGGAACATTAATCATTCATCACGTTAAAACCAAAAATATCATAAAATCATATGTATATATGATCAAATCATCGTGAAACCATTTGTATATAGATAGGAATAATATTTCCAAAATATTACAAAATGTTGAAAAATGTCCTACAAAATTAGGGCTTAAGCATGATCATGTCCATAAAAAGATCAGCTGTCTAATCTAAGTTTGTGGGCCCTACCCTGGATGAGTGTCACGGAAAAAATACGATGGCATTTTCCACGCGTCAAAAGAGTTGCACCCACTCTCATGGTAATCCTACCACTCATCTCTAAATGGCCTCAGGGAGATCCTTTATGACTACCATGGGAACGTGGTGAGTTAAACTCTCCAAGTTCCTCTAAATTGCATAAAGGACTCTCTCAGACTCTGCTCTTGTTCTCTCTGTGACGCCTATGCCTAGGTAAACCCCCAGGTCTCACTAGTCTAACATCTGCATCATGATCAAATAATCTTGTAATATTTTTGTTTCAAGGAAAAATAATTTTAACTTCTTAAGATCATATTTAAAATCCGAAAACATAGAATAGCATAAAAGTTTAAAAATTTTACCAATATCACCCCATGCAGTGCCCTTGGGAAGTGCCAAATATGGGTCCTCTCGATAATCTATGCCTGCATAAGGTTAGTCATCTATATCTATGACTTGTATCTCATTGTCAAATGCTGCTACAATGACTTCACCTCTGCCGAGTCACTTGATCAAGTCTACCCATCTAGCCATCCTTAGATCCCTAGGATTGCTAATGGTTGTAGACACTCTATGTCGAAGTGTTGGGCCTATCTCAAAGAAAAATGAAAAAAGTATGTTTCCATAGCCAAAATGCTTCATTTTCCCTCATCTCACTAAATACAATTGCTTCTTCATGTAGACCAAGAGTGTTGTGCACAAATCAAATACTATCAAATGAAAGCACTCTACTGCCAAGAACATGGTAGGTTGAGAGGCCTGATGTAGTGATTCTAAGCCTGCTACCCTGACAATGGTAAAGAGGATAATTTTAATTAGTAGGTTCCTTACATTTTTTATTGGAATCTATGACCCAAACTTGTCTGTCCCTGGCATACAGTAGAGATCTATGTAATCTGAAACATTTAGGCCTCCCTAAGCCCTGTCTCTTAGATTGACTACTTCCCCTCTTTAGGAAAGTCTTATGATGAATTAGATATCTTCCACCTCAATTTGTAAGGGCATCTGATCAATCATGAAGAGCTCTTGCTCTAGATCCCAGTAATGAATAAGCATATGTAATAATCGAGTTTGGGTTTTCATATTTGAATCATAAAAAACTTGAGAAATACACATCTTCTCAATGCATCCAATGTCAAAGGATCATTTAAAACCTCATTGTCAACATCAATGTACGCCCTCTCTTTCTAAATGATTTCCATCCTACAAATTTGAGGGAATTCATCCATTAGAAATTAGATTTTTCGTTTTTCTCTGCGCATACGCAAATTTCTTAAGAGACAGTCACGTATACATGCAACTTTTCCTTTGGAAAACTGTGTGTAGGGATTTTTATACACAGTTTCCAAAAATCCAACCGGTGTACACATAGAGGAAATTTCTAAAAATAAAATCCTATGGTTAAAAATCGAATGAATTCATTTAAAATGCAATCAAATGGATGAGATTTGGAATTTAGAATTACCTGGAAGCTTTGTTTGACAAATTAATTGAGGAAATTGGTGAAATGGAGTTTCCCAAGTTTACTCCCAAGCTCTCAACACTCGCAAAGTTCAAATGAATTTTGGTGAGTTAAAATGTCCTTTTATATTAAAATTTTTAAAACCCAATTTTATAAAGTTCATAAGTTTCTTTATTATTTCATGAACATTTTAACTTTTTGTCTTGAAGTGTTGGGGGATGTTGTTTTCCAAGGTAAATGAGGACTTTGTGACATCTTTTAGCACTTCGACTCCACAATCACAGACCTATCTTGGCAGGTATTGTTTTTGTCACTGGCATATAGGTTAGTACATATCACTTTTTCATTGCATTATGCATCTTAACCTCATACTGCGATATTTTTCCATACGGTTGACCCCATTATGTGGCGGTTTTTAAACCAATTTCACTCACCATCTTATAAAATTTTAACATAGTGGTAGTGCCACTCCTTCCATGGTCTTCCTAGTTAGATCCTCACTAACATATGTTTCCCATGTTGGAAGACTTTGTGATGAAGCATCATTCCTATTCTTCTTTGCTATAATTTTAGGTTTATACCCTAGAGGCTCCCATGTGTTAAGTTGTACTATTACATTGCATATTGACTACTTGTACCCTTTTGGAATTAAGCCAATTTCATTTGGGCTCGTGTATAAGCCAATTTTGACTATGACCTTTCTGCAAGTTCAAACCATGCATTCATTAGCCTCTGCGACTTGACACTTTTTATCCCTGGAAAGAACATTCCTTTGAGTGTTGACAACCAGTATTCACCACTTTGCATTGAGCATAGGAATGTTCCACTCCCAGAAATTAGTGCATCTTCCCTTGACACTCATTCTTTCCACTATACTATAGGCATTCCTTATCCTTAATTAGGCTTTAAATATGAAAAAGGCAAAAAAAATTATATATTCCAAAAAGGAACGGGAACGGGACATTTAATTTTGTATATGATGGAAACAAGAGTCAATTATGTCACCCTTGAACAAAGCACTCAAAACAAGTCTTTCCTCCATTGGTATGGGACTTAGTTTGACTTTAGGAGAACCATAACCTTGTTCTTGAATCATTCCTCCTCCAGTCGGTTATCTCTTCCAATCATATGGAGATTTTGTTAATTCATCCTAAAGTTATTTTATGCTACCATAGAATCACATTTGAGTCGTGCTTTTTTTCAAGCAAAGTCAACCTATGTCGACCATTCTGTGGTGTCTCTTGACTCATTTTCAATCTGCCATACTCGGTTTATCAAGTTATATTTAGTATCACATCAGTTATTTGGTCCTTCGCTTGTGTTGTTTAAGAAGGTATCCATTTAATTCTTGTTAGTAGGTCTTCTCTTATCAAATTTGACAAATTTCTCTAAGAGAAGGCCTAGAGCCACACCCTGGCCCTATTTACATCATTAATAGGTGACCTTGTGCTCAACATTGATCAATATCATGGCCTTTGAATGAGTGGTTTCCCTTGTGTTCGACGTCATCTTATGTTATCACACAATGGGATTGGTGGAACACCTTAGTTTCCATTTGACCCTATTTGTGGATTCCTCCCCTCTATGTCAACTCTCATTTTTGGTTGGTTTAGAGGGTTCCTGTTGTGTGCTAGCCAAATCTTGTGTGCACTAGAAACATACTTTAGAATGGTTACTTCATCTATTTTTTTCTGAGTTATTCCAAATTATTGGCCTGTAGGTTACACTCACCCTGATTGATGTGGTATTCCTTAATTCCTTCCTTCCAGTAGATCTTTTCCCATTGACTCCAACTCATTACTTTGGGAACAAGATCTAGAGTCATGTTTTCAGTACCTTAGGGTTTGCAGTTATCAGTGGCAGGCTCCTTCATTATCGACAATGAGAAGACATCAATGTCTCCTTATTGATAGATTCTCTCAAGTGTTCAACCTCAACACATTTATTCACACTTGTTATATTGTATTGGGGTACCATGACTCTCATCATCATTATCAGTGAGTTGTCTCACGTTTTTTAACAATATACATAAATGACCGATAATCAAATGACTTATCACATGGTCGACTTCATCTCATTTATTCCCATAGTGTATAATTGTACCATCTGTGGTCGATGAAGACATCGGATTGTGTGAGCATCTTGGTTCACTTGTCAACTCCTTTAGTTTCCTTCCAGTGTAACCAACCAGCCTTATATTTTATAGTTCATCACAACAACATATTATATTTTGACACCCGATTTTATGCAATACCATTATTCCACCTATATAACTTGGTACTATTATGAGGATCATTTATGTAGCATCAATGATCACACATTCTTCAAGCATCATTCATCATATTTTCTTCTATATGTGATATTGAGACATAGCTCTTATTTGTTCTTTTGCAGCTATGATCGGATGATCCACTATGTATTCTTCAGTCTTCTAGGTGTACTTATGTATACATGTTGGATCCTCTCTATAATTGATCAGAAAACATGCTTTATTATCTCTGAGCATGGGTATGCCCGCCTTAGACATGATTCTTCTTTTTGACACCTTCCGCAGGTATTCAATGGGTTGGAATCTAATGATCTCCTTTCAAATCCTCAAATGATCTCTCTTTGTACTTAATATATTTCAGCCATCATGTACCCCTTCCTCATATATTAGGGGGCATCTGTTATAGCATCATTCAACACTCTTGTAGTTTTGATGCTCTGATATTCCCTTGGGCAGCCCT
This sequence comes from Pinus taeda, assembly GCA_000404065.3. Lineage (NCBI taxonomy): Eukaryota > Viridiplantae > Streptophyta > Pinopsida > Pinales > Pinaceae > Pinus > Pinus taeda. Next base: position 25,631 of record APFE030075979.1, on the reverse strand, counting down.
TTCCCATACATACTTGATCATTTATAAAAAAAAACAATATTTTGAATTCCATACGCAACTTTTCCTTTTAAAATATGAAAAAATAAAATAATATCCTATTTTTTGGGTGGGGTCTACGAGTTTCACCTAAATCCCACCTACAGGAGCCCGTGGCATGACTGAACCAACTGATTTTTGGTGGTATTTATACACCTCATGGGAATGCTTAATAACATCAAGGAGATAGGATATCAACATTATAGTATTTTCGGTCCCCGGATCAAGTCTGATTTTCCCTATGCCTCCTACACTCCTAGTCATAGGAAACCCTTGTTTCTTTGCATAGATGCTCATCCTTCATTATATGGCATCCTTTTTCACATGCTTGAGAGGTGATCTTTGAGGCTTGGGCTGGAAGGATCCGAAGGAAGTTTTTGTTGGTTTCGTGGTTGGATCAAGTTGTATCTTTCCACTACCCTTTGCTGGTATCAATAAATAATCTTTGTCTCATTCCTAATATGTTATGATCTCTTGTTTTCATGATTCATATGTAATATTTCATGATTTATATGTTTATGCTTGATGATCTAACATGTTTATTATGCACGCACTTTGAACTACTTGCTATGTATATGCTTCTTTGAAATGTGTTGCAAGTCTGCTCACTTGGGAAGAAGTAGAGGGTTTGGGCCCTACGAGATCGACATTGAATGTAGGACCTATGGGTACTCATCTCAAACCCAACTTTGGTAGTTTATATAGTTTTCTTGCTTGAACATATGCTTCTTGTTGATTGTCTGCCTTTGATCTGTTGAGGTTGTTAACCCTTACCTTAGGGAATTTTTTCTCGCCAACAATCATGTCTCAATAGTAATAGTCTCCTATTCATACAGGACATCAATCAAATATTATATTAGAACAAATATATATATATATATATATCACAAAAATGATACCTTGTTCAACCTCCCTCTCATGGAGGCAGTAACCACAAGCCTAAGATCGTCTCATATCGCAACATTATCTCAATATATGAAGGTATCTCAGTATTAGAAATATACATGATTCTCTACCAATTGGATCCCACTCAATGTTATAACAATGTATTCATATCATATCTATAACTTGCTCAAATAGCTCTCCAAAGAGCTTCTTCATCCTACCTCATATCTAGCCATGCTAGCAACTTCGTACTCAACCTCGTTCGTGCATAAAGCTACAGACTTCTCATCCAAAATATCATGAAGGATCTCATACTAAGGAAGCACATAAAGTTTCTCATATCATCAATCACGATCAGCATCAGCCAATACATCCATGCAGTCACATATCATAGAATGAATATCTTAGATCAAAAATTGATCGTCCCATAAAAATATCTTCAAGGATTCTTGGTGGTAACTCAATGCATATGAAGCAGCTCAATCATGAATTGACTTATATTCTATGAAAATCATACACATGAACTAGTGTTCACATGGAACATCAATGCTTCAATCAACTATCAGTTACCAAATCAGGTTCAACAATATCTCTTCATAACTTCTTGATATTCAATCAGAGTTTCCAAGGATTTTCATTTTTTTTCGAAAAAAATCTTGAGTAGCTTCATGACATAGATTTAATTTTCCCAACTTCAAAATGTAATCCATCATGCCATGATTCTTCAATTTGACCTTCAGAGGCCACCTCCATCTTACTTTGATCATTATAGGCTCATTACCTGTCAATAATATTCCATCAACATATAAAATCAAAGGCATACCTTAGACCATTTTTTGAAATAGAGGTTTGGATCAGCACATCTTCCTGGATTTACGAGATAACCATCAATGCAGACATATTAGGCACAGGGATCTTGCTTCATACAATGCTTTTTGCAAACATAACACTTTACCAAACCAATATGCTCCATCTTACATACACCAATATTGTGCAATGAAATCAACTAATTCATCTTATCAAATTTTAGATGTGAGATCAAAACTATTATCAAAATCATCAATATCACTATAACAAATTCTTTGGATTAGGTGACAGGTAGAGCTCATATCCAAATATCAAGTTATAACTTCATCTGTTTTCATGCCAACAAATTGTCATTTACCAAGCAATATCAAACCAATCTTCATCAAGTCATCCTCATGATCATAATATAAATCCTTTATGTCAATAGATGCAAATGCATACACCAAGGATAAGTCATGCAGGTTCCATCCATTTATTATGAGATTACTTCATACTGAATCACAATTTTTTATACTTCAACCATTTTTCCAAGAATAATAAGGCCAATCAAAATATATTAGTCACTGAAAGTTATTATGCTCACATATCACTGTTATCAAGGCAACTATTCAGATATCAAGTCAAAACCCTAATTCATTATCATAATGAGTTCAATCAGTCCATAACCCAAAAACATATGAAGCATCATGTCAATGTTCTAAATCATATTTATTAACTATCAAACATCATATACTAGCTTCAATGATCAAATGAAAATGGCATACAGATATGCATATCCCATTCCCCTGTAAACATGAATTTAGTCAACACGTTCACAATCTCTATAGTAAGTCAAACATTCAAAATTCCCTACTCATGAAACTTTCTGATGTTTTTTCCATATCTGAAGGACTTTCATACTATTGGTGCATTCTTGATTTTATGCATAAGGCTTTAGTTTTGTGACCTACGTGCATAACCACACCCATAGTCTTTCTTCCATACAATTGAGAGGTTACAATCGCATCCTCAAGCTTGATTTCATGTGATTAAGGCTTAGAGTAAGGAACACTCTCTCTTCTCAGACCATAACTTTTTTGAATATTAACAATATCAGATATTTTCATATTCATATTCATGTCCATAAATCATACTTCAACAGTAAAGAACCTTCTACATATATAATGCAAATAATAATAGGTGTAGGGATCTTATGGAGAGTTTCTCCCTCTTAACTGAGTAGCCCCTTCAGCCATAAGTCATCAACCTATCTATAATACTATCATGCATTATCATATTTGTTAGATCATAAACTCAATCATGTTCTAAAACATATATCCATCATGGCCATAACATGTCAGCATCAACTACTTCAACATTACATCATGACATCAATATTTCATCAAGGGTTAGTGTTAAATAGTTAATAGGAGTATACATCAATAATAATGATCACAACATCATTTGATTATCACATAACTCAATCCATCAATTCGGGGCATTCAATTTGACCAATGTCACAATTACTAATTTCATCAAAGCTTAACCATGGTCAACAAAAGATCTTGAATATCAATACTTCTATCATCATGGTTATCATGGTTATCACAAGCATTATCAATAGTATCAAGTTACCATGCATAAGAATCAATGTGAAATAATTCTTTATGGAATCAATATATCCAAAAATAGTAGATGTTACCCAAACATCAAGTATACCAATGTATCTGTTAGTGTCGGCTTTAAGCCCTCCATCGGTGATCAAACAGCTCTTTGCATATGCATATGTAGGTGTCTCATCAGCATTAGTTTTGCATCCCATTAGGCATGCCATAACACTGATGGAGGAGCTGGTCTTGTTCCCTTCTTGGCTTTGCTGGAATCAGGTCATATCATCATATCATTTGAAAAACTTGTGTCTCACTTATTGCAGTTTTGTCTTGTGTAAATCCCAAGTCTAGGTCTAGGGTTTCCTAGGTTTAGGGTTTCGGTCAAAATCATTTCAAAGTCATGAGTCTGAAGTCCAAAGGTCTCCAGCAAGCCAGAAGGAGGTATGTAACCATGTTCCTTGATATTTTTCATCAGCTGCAGCTCATTAATACCTTGGTTTAAAAAACTCTGTTTTTTTTTTAACTCAAGGTCATGTGAAACGGCAAAAATAAGGAAAATCTTCATAAATCTTCAGAATACCGGCAAACGGCAATAACCCTGGTTTCCTCATCAGTATCCATCAGAGAATTTATCTGCAAAAAGAACCAGAGAATTTATCTGCAAAAAGAACCAAGTGAAAACACTTAAAAAATCAATTCCAGGCCAAAAAAAATAGTGTTAAATTAAATGCCAAAACAAGCAACATTTGAAAGTGGGTTTAATGTTTTAATATTTTTAAAGTGGACCTATAAAGATCCAAAAGCTCTCTTTATGGCCTCATTATACCTTTGTAAACTTGCAAGACACAAAGAGAATCAAAACAAGGTTATTTTGATACGATTTCAGTCATTTCTGGAGGAGCGACCGATAGAACAGAAGTGCGACCTATTGGGCGAAGTGCGACCGGTCAGAGCACTCCCTCTGTGCATTTCCAGAACAGGTGGCGCGGTCCAGGCAGGAGGACATTGATAGAAGCAGAGTGCGACTGGTAGATCTGTATTTGCCAGAAATTGCTCAAACAATTAAAATCGCCCTCCCAAATTGCTAAATCGACCAGGTAAGCTCCGAATTTATCCATGATGGCAAGTGATGATTGCATGATGACAAGTCTCAAGGTTTTAATCTTCAAAAATTTGCAAGAGAAATGGTGAATTTAAATGTTGTCAATGTAGGCAAATATGCTAGGGTTTTCTTGTTTTTCAAGGTTTTTAGTCCTATTTATCCCTCCCTTGTTTCCTTTAAATTTAATTCATAGATGTTAATACATATCTTTCTCTTATTTCATTTGCAACAAATGTATTTCCCATCCCAAATTTCTAAAAACTATCCCTCCCCAAATCTATTTGCTAAAACCCTAGTGCCATTCATATTCCCACTAAACCCTAAATATCCTTCCCCAGCCAAAGCACAAATTAAACAAACCAACAGCAAGGATAAAACAAAAGAATAAAAATATATATATTAATATATATAAATATAGTATATTATTATATATATATATAATATATATATATATAAAATTGATTGAAAAGAAAAATAAAAATAAAATGCCGAAATGACCCAAATATGAAAAATAGAGATATTATTGGGTATATAAAAAAAAGAAGCAAGCTGCTGTTGTGAGGTTTATAAAAAGAAAAATTAAAAGTTGCAGCTGTGTATATATTCAGAATGGACATATTGTTGTGGTTATGGTATGCTAAAATATGCTGCTGTGTATTCCTAAACTGAAACTCTGTTTTCCCTTTTTATCATTCCCTTTCACGTTGTCAAATCTCCTTTTTATGAAAATACAAATGAAACCCTCTTTCCCTTGTCACTAAATGCATATGAATCCTGTCCAGATAGCAGAGTTTTCTTCATTAAAAGACAAAAATCAAATGGACAATGCTGCCCCATACCACTGTCATAACGCATGTTCTTTCCCTTGGTCCCTATCATACATGGTTTCGTTGCAAATGATTTCTTAAAAATGATAAGATGATATGTGTTACATTCTGTGAATTTTCCCAAAATCCCTGTTTTTATTTCCCATTCCTTATTAAAATTCCCTCTCCTAACAGTTCCCTTATGATTTTTCCCCTTGAAAACAGCATACTTCTCAGCGTTTTGCAGGCAGAGGCAGCAGTTCTATTTACCTTTCAGCTTGCTCATCTTGTTCCAAAACCATGTCAGACGCCGAGAGTTATGAGCCTAGTGACGACCATTCATCAGCTACAGAGGTGGTGGTACAGCAGAGGTTTCCTAAGAAAGGCGGGCACCATAGAAGACAGGAACCTACTTCATTGGCAACATTGCAGGCTTGTCCTTTGGCAATGAATGGTTTTCGTTACATGTCTTGTTTTCAGTTCTGTGAGAGACTTGCTCACATTCAGCATCATACCGAGTTGGCACGTTTATTTGTTTTACACCTTCATGATGGGCAGGTCACTCTTGCAGGGGTGAATTTTGTGCTATCTCCAGAGATGATTTCAGAGGCTACCGGAATACCGAATATAGGAGAAGTGTGGCCTAAGCGCAAATTGCTGGACTTTATCTTTTTTGAGCCATATGTCAGGCCCTCATTTGTGAGCCAATTGGAAGGGGTCTTTCCTTTCAGATTCCTCCGGGCGGAGTATGCTTTGATCATGAAGCTTATCATGCAGTACTTTACATGTGACGGAAGATTTTCACTGGTCTCCACTTGTCATATTCGCATGTTGATGCACTTTACCAGGGTGAGGATGATGAACATCCCGGTTTTCTTCTGCCAGGACATTCAAAGGATGTCATCCGTATTTCAGAGGCGGACCCCAGCCCAGCAGCATAGGAGTATGTGCCATCATGGTCTCATTCAGCTCATTGTTTCCCATCAGTTGAGGCAGCAGGGCATTTCATGGGCAGACTTCATTTCTCATGAGGTCTTTACAGCGACATCACGGCCATAGCCAGAGCCACAGAGAGGTCAGCCAGAGCCACAGATCATTCATGAGGAGGGAGGTCCATCATGCCAGGCAGAGATTATGGTGCCGACACATGTTGTTTCCCCACTACAGTGTACATATCGGAGAGGTCATAGAACCTTGTTTGCAGCAGCTCGACGAGTATTTTCTCCACAGCAGGTGGAAGGGGTCTCGTCGTCATCATCAGATCAATGAGTGTTATCTCCACATCAGGTGGAAGGGGCCTCGTTGCCGACAGAAGCACATGTAGCAGAGAGGGGCAAGCAGCCCATGATTGAGGAGAGAGTGTTTGGTGCCCCGGTTATTGATCTTGACGCTCATTCTCCTAGCACAAAGCTCAAGGATATTATCCAAGAGCAAAGTGCCGAGATCCATTCGCTGCAGACACAATTATTGATGGCAAAATGGGTAATCAAATATTTGGAGTAGTGAAACAAACAGCTAGAGGATGAGAAGGAATTGGACGAGTTATGGAGAATTCGAAGTGACCGAGTCATCGACCGTAGGAGGCCCGGTGACTTGCTGCCCAAAGAGAGAGAGTCCATGCTTATCCGAGTCAACACACACTTAGAGGGGCTGTTGGCTAAGGCCAATCGGAACAACAAGTTGCTAAGAAACATGAAAAAATCATTATTGGGCAAGAATGCATGTTTGCCAAGGCGAAGATGAAAATTCTTCAAAAGAGGTTGACCAAGGCTCCCAAAGTAAGGAAGAAGACGAACCCGCCTCAGTATCGGTGGCGAGGGGCCTCTCTCACTTCACCATTTTGGTACTCATTTATCTTCCTCCAAGCAGCAAAACCCAGAGCATTTGAGGATTTTGAGGCATTTTGGCATTTTTTGGAATTTTACAGGGTTTGGCCACTCGACTCCGTCTCACCCCGTACGAGACGAGTCGTCGTAACAGTCGGAACAGGGAAACTCTACATGGTTGGATTTGTTTCTTGTAAATTTCACTTGCCTATGGAAGGGTTTCAAATTTTTGTGAAGATTTGGGCAGCCAAAAGCTCAAATACAGCCAAATTTTGACTTTCTGCCCCTTTTTTGAGTTGCAGAAAGCAGTCTTGGGAGATTTGATTTTTGAGGGGTCAAATCAACTCCAAATTCAGAAATTCCGGTTGTGTTGAAAAGTAGACTTCCATTCCTTTCCAACGAGCTATTCTGCACCTGATTTGGACTCCGGGAAGGCCCTCAAACAGCGCTGCCAAAAGGTGCAACTAGTCAAGCCAGAGGTGCGACCGGTCAAGCAAAATTTGCCAGTTTTTGACCAGTTCGGCCAGCTAAGCACGATTTTCACTTGGGTTGATTATTTAGGCATGTAATTGATGGATTCTTGTGTAAATTTCATGGCATTAGATACTTTTACTCTTCTTTACCTCTTCTAGAAGCTTCTTTGATGTAAATAGTTAATATTTAATGCATGGATAGGCTTCCTAACTTTTAGAGGCAAGTTGTTGTGCTGGCCTATTATCTAGTGACTGATTTAGAATTAGTTGTAACAGCTCCTAGTAAGCTGAGCTCGACCGCTAGAGGTGGGGGAAGAGGTTTGACCTTCTATATTATGCCTTCTCTTTCTCATTTTGATGGTTGGACTCTAGAGGGAGAAGCTATTGTATTTTTGACTTGTATTTTCTGCAATTTGAGGAAAAGGAAGGCCAGGGTTTTGCAGACTTCATTGTGGATTCTTGTGGATTATTATGTTGATGGTGTGTTTCCTATTGTTATTGTAAGTTTGTTTATGTGTTCCATTTCTTAATCTCTTGCTGCTATTTAAACAAAAGAAGTGATAGAGTTTGAATTCATGCATGCCATGCTCAGCTTTCAATTTTGTTTAAAATTTATGTTTTCCACTGTCTAGAGAGGATTCGATTTCATTGTTCGCCCTCTTTAGCCTCTCTTCTTTCCTCCTTGATCATCTTTTTCAGCTAAAGGCATCAGCATAAACTCCTACCTTGCCCCAAAGACCCACCTGCAAAAACTGAGCTCAATCCCCGCACCCTGAATTGCACTCCCTCCAATTGCCACCAAAAAACCCAAAAACTTTCAACTCAATCCCCCTTATCAGTTTACTAGCCTAAAATCCTTGTTCCTAATTGGTCAACTCATCCTATTGACAAAATCCATCGAGTTTTGACCCGAGAGAGCCTTCTCATACCTCGTAGGGCTAGCTACGAGGTGAAATGGTTTGATGTAGCTTTGAGGTTTGTCTGTCTCAGCCTAGGTGAAATCTCAAACGCTAACACACCGTAGAATGGAAATCCCCTCAACATATTTTTAACATAAACATGATGTCTATTGGCTCACCCTTGTCGCTTTCCTTTGTGTAAGTTAAACAAACAATAGACCCATGCCATACGATCATCATATAGTCTTATTGACTCATGCATCGTGATTACATTTTCCCAATCTACCTTTCAGCCACTTGAATGAGCTATTAGGAATTGTAATGTAATAAAAATTGTATTGGGGTTGCATCATACACATCTATATGTCATTTTCATTGCATGGCTATAAAAAACCCACCCATGATAAAGGAATAGAGTCAAATAAAACCTACTCAGTTTCTATTATAATTCTATCCATCATCAAAGTTTTGGAGTAAAAATTTCATGCTTCCTAGGCCACTGCATGGTTCTATTAACCCACGTTAGGGTGGGCCAAAGCAACATAACTCGCTTCCCTTTGTTTGGCTACATGATGGTCAAGGCTTTCCATGGGAGGGGTAACACCATACCGCTCAACCTATGCCTAATTGCTCACCCAGACTAGCGGGTCCTTGCACATTCATATTGATCATGATTTCAATACATATCATATCTGGTATGGATTTATCATGTAAATTAACGCTTCCTTTCATTTCTCAAGGCCTAAAGTATTTATTTATTCATGTATATTTGAGCTAGTCTACCCTGAATCTCTTATCACTAATTATTAGTCTCATTTTTCCTTTTCAAAATAAATGATAATATTTTTTTATGCCTCTATGAAATCAAAATAAACATTGATGCACAACAAGTCCATTTTCATCTCATACTTAACACTTTCCACTTCCCGTGCTATAACAACTTTCCCCATGTCAAATTATTTTTTATATATGATCACTGGGTATAATTATCTGCAACTAAATGAGCAAGTTTCACTTATGCATTCCCTCATAGTTATACTTTGTCTCTTACATAATACTTATGAACAATAATTTCTATGAATATTGTCTTAACTATTACTTAGTTGCAAAAATTTCATATGCTAACATCACCTTCATATAAGAGACATCTAATAAAAAATTTGTTTTGTATATGTGTATGTTGATCACACCTCACTTGTGACATAACCAAAAGGGGGAAGCCCTTGCAATCTAAACATTCACTTGCTGCTTTTTCTAACATCCCCAACATTTCGGTAAACAACCCACATGGACATAGAAATGTTTAATTTTCCCCATTATAGTACTAAATCAACACACATGTTGTATTAGACCAGTCTTGGATGCATGCATCCATAATACCATTCCATTTATTATTTATTTCCCTTTTGTGTGTTTACAAAGATTCCAGTATTACATGAAACATGATTGTAAATAATCTTTATTTTTCTATTTTATAATCAAGAGTTTGATGGTTGCATAGCAAAATGGTTTTGATTATAGTTAGCATGAGATTTTTCAGCAGGGTCTTAAGGGGAAATAGAAGGGGACAAAATTGTAAGTTTTAACCTTGCATAAAATTACTTGCAAATGAATTCTTAAAAACATAAAATAAATAATGGTGAGAGTATAAAACATAAAACAAATATACACAGAGATTTCCCCTGGATTCCAAAATCGGGACTACTAGATTTATTTTTCATTATATTCCTTTCAATGTTACAATACATGTATGTACATGTTGAAACATCGATAAACTCCAATCCATTAACATTGGATTAGAACATAACCACAGTTCCCTTGACCGGATCTACAAAATACCATGGGCAGAAAACCATGTGTGAAATACATGCACAAAACCATAGGTAGGTTCGACCACCTAATATAGGGTCCAATATATATATTTCGGGGTGTTGTCGCGGACCCCGTGCAGGGGGGTACCCCTCGACAGAGGGGGCTTCTACCCCCCACTGCACCCAATGCGACAAAGCGGAGTTGAACCACCCCCCCCCCCCGCCCCCAACCCCCTGGCTTTGTGCCTGGGGCTTGTCGTGGAAAGAATATACCACACACCCAAAAAAAAAAAAGAACTAATATGACATGGAGAAACAATAGAAGCGAGAATATCATATTTTCTATTCATTTTGATGCATATTCAGAGGAATTTAACTAGTTAACTTAGACTAATGATTTGTACCTCCCCCCCTTGCGTCCTACACTACATGCATCTCAAAACATGCCTTTGCCTCACCCAATCATAGTGGAATTCCATGATCCTTAACAACAACCAATTCAAAATGATGGATGTGAGGCTTGCCTCGGGATTTTCTAATTGTCCCACCTACTCCTTTCATTTCTCCTCCTCAAATACATTTTTCTCTATCACATGCTACATCGTTTCATGCTTAGTGGCCCTGTGAATCCCTTGCAAAGTTGGAATTAGGAAAATTACATGAAACCGCTATACTTGTACACTCTCCTTATGAGGTAATCTTGTCTCATACTCACTTTGACATCCCTACAGCCGAAGGAGGAGGGAAGAGAGAAATTTTGTTTATAGATATGCATCCAAAGACATAAGGAGAGAGAGAGAAGAAAGAAAATAAACCTTCCTACTGGGTTGGTCCAAGAAAATATTTGGAGCTAACTTGAGTATATTTGATGTTATGGTCTTTACTTTATTTTACTTATAGTATTTCATATTAACGTTCATATATTTCGGGAAAACACTTTATCTTGATTATGTACATGTTGTTTTATGATGATGGGAGACGCAAGTTAATTTTATGTGTTTGATTATATATACATGTTTATGGATGATGGCTCATTTTATGCGCATAATTATTATGATGGTGGTGTTAGTGATAATGTCATTTTTTATATGTTTATTATGGAGTTACAAGATTAATGTGAATACTCCATGGACGTAGTTAGGGACCCCAACTACTTTATAAAAATGAATCCCTCACAAACGCATTCTCTTAAAAAAAACATTTACCTTAACACAATTAGTTTAAAAAGAATTTTTCCTTGCAACTACCTGCGAGAAGTATAAAACTAAATTGAAGGCAAGGAAGTGAAGAATGAGAAAAAAATCATGAGGAGAGGTATGCATAAATTTTGGAAGTTGTCATTTTTCCTTTGATTTATTATTTATAAAGTACTAGATCTTACCTATTTTGGTGACAACATAAATCCTTTCACGAGTGACAAGGAGTAGAGTGAGCTCATTGACTAATTTTTGGTCTTGTTTCTTAAGCTTACCATTATTTCTTGCATCAATTACTACTATTATAAGGTTTGATATTTATTTATATCGTTGCTAATTGTTATGATTTTTGAAGAAACAATGTTATCCAGTCTTATAAAAAAGAGCCCATGTTTCCCATCACTATATCTTGCTTTATTATTTGACATTTTTATGTCTATTGTATGAAACCTGATACGTCTTAGACATGTTTAAGTGATTTTGATCCGTATTTTTTTCAAAAACCACCAGAAACAACAAGTTGTACTCTCATTTTTCAATATAAATAGCATTCTTGACAACTGATATGTTTAGCATGCTATCTCCAATTAATTTATTGTCTTTTCTGATATTTGAGGTAGGTTTTTGTGATATTTGTGGCAAATATTTATTATTAATTTTTATATTAGATGTTGAATACTTGCATGTATAGTCTTATGGTTGATAGGGCATGATTTTTAAAAAATATTCCTTCAAAGTCTCTCTTTTATTCACTATTAGTTTGCTTTAATTTCAGTTTATTAACATACAACATATTATATATATATATATATATATAATATATATATATATATATATATAATATAAATTATATATATTATTCTTTTCTTTCTCTTGATTATACTTGTATAGTCAATTCCCTTATATTAAGTTGTATAAATATGTCATATATAACTTTCTTTTACTTCATTTTAAGAAGTTGTTGTAAATAGTTGTTTTCTAATTTTGTGCATTATAGCCCAAGCCTAGTCCCATTATCTCACGAACGTAGTGAGATTCGAGGGTGTTGGTAATGAAACATAAAAGTTCCACTCATCAACTTAATTTTGGCGACCATACTAGGGAAATCGATTCACATCTCCCTAGTTACAGCAATCTTTTTGTTTACATGACCATTAAATCTCCTAATCAACCAAATCTTCCAAGTCAATTGAATAATAAAAGGAGTATTTCACATTCATTACTCAATTTCATCCTTAATAACGCACACACTCCTATTGAATTAGAACAAGATTTCGCAAATTAGAACACGATTTGGTTGTTATAGCTTGGGATATTAAAGTGCAAGAAAGAAGAGAAGCCATAGAATGGCATCTTAGGGAGCATGCCAATTGTAGTTAGTTGACTTATGACCAGTGAGCCTCATGATTTTGGAATAATTTGTGGATTTATCCTTGAGTATAAACCCTTGGACGAAGTCCAAAGGCGAAAGGAAATGCTTGTTATCAAGAATTTGTTTGTTCTTCAAGGACTACTTCTCCCTCTCAAAGAATCATGTAAGGAATGCAAGCATCCTCTAAATCTACTCCCTCTTCCTCACAGTCTTCATCAACAGTGTCATCTTCTATTCAAATTCGTGGTCTTTATTCTTCATTTAATCTAGTTCAATCTACAACAAATATAGCCAAAGTGATTATAAAATACGAGTTGTTTTAATTTGAGGAGGACATGAATGCCACTCCTTGGCATGCTAGGCTTCTCCCCTAAATCTATTGTTGGTAAATACTCCTTTGCCAAAATTTAAAGATCACCTCCCTAAATTTTTTGTTGATGGCACCATCATGACTAATGAACACTTAATTGTATTTTCCAATGCATGCCACAACATTGGTGTTAACGATAACGATACATGCATGTGACTGCTTTATTTGAACTCTTGCCCAAATCATTATCCCCCTGGATAGAGCTTTTCAATTGGCTTAAATCGACTTATGGCTAGCCTCAAAGCATTGTGGATCTCCTTCATGAATACAATAATGTTGCTTATGCCAAAGGTGAAGCCATTAAATATTTTAATCTTCATTTCACTAGATTATATAGTCAAATCCTAGAGATCATTAGGCCACAAAACTAAGTGGCCATGATGCATTATTATAGCACCTGGCCTCCTAAACAACTTGATCGTTTTTGCAACCGTGGCTATGATTACTTTTTAGTCATTTGCTAATTGAGGTAACCATTTTGGTAGCAAATTTATTTCTATACAATTTTATTCAATTTTTTATTAAGAACCCCCAATTAACTCGATTTAAATAGCTTAATAATTGAAAGATCCTCAAGACTTTTCATGTCTTGATTTAATTCTAAGAATGGATGAAAATGGAAACCTATAAAAGGGGATCTCCCTGCCCCGAGAAGGGGGTTGGCATTATTTTTCTCTCAAATTGTGCACATGTATTTTCCTTTAAAATTAATGCAAGACCCATCAATTTTATGGCTCATTTATGAATTATTGTGTAACCTCTAGGTTGTGATCTTTTCTCTATCTCCCTACTAAGGAGGAAGGGTCATCCTCTTTAGTAGGGTTTGTTGTGCCTATATAAGTAGTGTAGCTATTTTCTTGCATTAGCTTGTGGGTAATGAATTAGGTTTCTAAAATTGAAGTTGATTATTATTGTTGATTTCTATGTGATTAGTGTACTATTGTTACGATAGTTTGTAAGAGTTCTTAAATGTAGGTCACTGTTACTAGATTATAGCCATCATGGGTCTTTAAAAACCATATTGTTACTATTGACATATACAGTTGTTACAAATTGTTGTTATTTTTTATCATTACAAAGTATGGATTGGATTGTTGTTACTTATTAATTATTATTGTTTGCTATTACTTGATTCCTATTATTAACTACTATTACAGGTTACCGTTTTGCATTGTTGTTACAAATAATCGATATATTTGAATAATTCTATCCTTAATTGTTTCAACCTCGAAATTATTAATGTAGTTACAATAGTAACATCTCATTTTCCGATTTGTTATTCTATTTTAAATTAGTGACTGATTTCCAATTGAGTGTGGTGCTAAGTGATTTTGTTTATGCAAGTGAGGACCTAGTTGTGCCGAGTGTAATTTCCTTTCTGCAAGAGTGACCAAGTGTTTTATTCCTACCAAGCGTTATTTAAATTTCTAGAATTTTGTGTAGAAGTGCTTTTCTTTTCTTGCAAGTGTGGTTTTCAACAGTGAGATTTTAATTCCAAAATTCAATAGAATGTGATTTCAATTCCTACAAGTGTGGAATAATTTAAAGTAAGCATTGGGCTTTGATCGAGGTTTGTGTTCTTGTTGAGGAAAGCATAATAGTAGGAAGTACATTAGGAAGTAGTTAATTCCATTTAATGATTTCTACCTACACATACATTGCACAATAGCCTTGAAATAAAAGGAGTTACCCTAGTTGATAATTTATGTTAGAGTGGATGAATTTTTCTTAACAAGACAATAAAAATCCCAAAAAATCAACAATAATTGGCTCCTTGTTTCTACGTGGAGAGTATCTAGGATCATGGGGGATTCTTAATTACTTCTCAACATGCTCGAGCCTTTGTTCCATTGCTATCATGTGTCTTTCCATCTAGTTCAGGGTCAGAGGGATGTCTTCCTTAATCTCATTTATGTTGATAAGAAATATACCAAGAAGAAATTATAGGTGTCAGTAAATGGCCATGATGTACATGTACTAGTTGTAGCAGCCTCTAATGTGATGCCTATATGCTTCTTAATGTGTTCAAGCCTTCGATCCATTGCTATCACATGCATATAGATTTGTTTAAGGGTCAAGAGTATCTCTTTCTTAATCTCGATTCTATTGAAAATAACTCTATCAAGAAAAAATTTAGGTGCCAGTAAATATCCACCATGTACATATACTAGTTGTAGCAGCCTCTAGTGTGGATTGCATACAAAACCCAATCTACCATCTCCACTAGGACGTCAATATTTATCATAGTGTGTGTGTTTTTTGTTTGCTAATTTTAATTATGCCTTCCTATTGAAATGGTTGAGGGGTGAGGTCCTTGTATCAAGTTGTTTAACTCTTGACCCAAAATTACACTTTGGAGCAACCCCATTCCTACTTATACACAACACCTTGTTGTGCCCAATGTTGCTGACAAGGCATTTTTCTCATCGTATGAGAGAGTGGGTCAGAGATGTTGAATGAAAGCCACTTGAAACCGCTAGTGACAAGTATTATTCTCCCCAAGGAGAATACAACTATGGTGTGGGCTAGGACTTTAGTTGTTGAAGAATTGGAAAATTCTCTTCCTAACGCAATAGGATCCTCTTATTGGTGGTCTTAGAGTGTCCATACAAGGGATACCTACCACGAGTGCAAGATGATGATGAAAAGACAATGGGAGGAAGAACTGAGATAGGCTTTTCCACCCCTTCAAGAAAACCAAATTACTGGCTAATACTATTTTCGAGCTCCTAAACAAAAATCTAGGCTCTAAAGCATGATGAGGCCTCCTAAAACTATTTTTTATTGGAGGTGGATTGCCAAGTACGTCAAATAACTTGTAAAAATATTTTCGCTTTAGAGTGTTCTCATTCTCACTTAATCTAACTAGAAAATCTTTCCTAAATGAATGTGGTTTAGCAAAATATCCTAGTAAGTCAAGGGAAGCAACTAGGATGAGATAATTACCTCCTAGAATTTCTCTAGAGAGGGCGTCAAAATTCCCAAGATATTTTGTGGAATGTGTGACGAAGAATCAATGTGTACAACCTTTCTCCCTTTGGAAACTTGAGAAGAGGATAATCCAGGGGACTGGATGACTCAATGAGATTGTCCCCAAGTAGATGTCTCAAGGTTGTGCCAAGTAACATATAGAAAAATGAGTTCCTGGCTTCATGATGGTGAAATCAATTTGTTTACTGGACCACAATTACCTATTATGGATGTCCCTAGTGCAATATCATAAGGTGACATGCTTGTCTTGGGGCCTAATATGCCTCCTTTCTAAATCCTTCAAGTCAATTGTACTTTCTACCAAATGTTTTAACATCCCTTTCACTCCTAGATTATCTATTGATTGCACCAGGTGTTGTAACCTAACATCATTCATTAAGCTCTACATGGAAATTAATCACCCTCCTCCATCATTCATTGAGCTATAAAAGAGTCTATTGGTGCTATCAAAGACATTAATTTAGTAATATGTGCCCATCCTAAAATGAAAACAACTTGTAACATACAGGTAGTCGACATGCCTGTCAAATTACTCACTCATACTTGGTAGAGATTGAAAAGTTAGAACTATACAGGTTGGTTGAATTTTGAAAATTATGGAAGAACCTGTTATTGTTTTGAAACCAATGTTTCGGACTTGCAGTTGACAACCCTGATGATGGACTCACCTAGTCAGTCTGAAACGTTGGTTTCAAAACAATAACAGGTTCTTCCATAATTTTCGAAAGTTACAACTAGTGGATATCTATCATTTGATGGGACACATATGACCATTCCAAAGAATGCTAAAAATATCATCATATTTCGGGAAGGACATATCTCTCCTTACATCGAAGGATTGCCTCAACCACATGTCAATTATATCGAACAAAGCATGTGTGTTTATTCTCTTTTTACAGAGGATGATATCCCCTTCCTTAAAAACCATAATTTGATTACCATATTTGGTATATGCATTTTAATGGTGCCTCATTCCACAAGGGAAATGGTGTAGGTATTCTTCTATACTCACCTCAAGGAAAGCTATATAAATATTCATATATAATTGAATTTTATTGCATCAATGATGTAGCTGAATTCGAAGCCCTCCTCCTTAGAATTGAATAAGCTCTCGCTTCAGGCTGCAAAGTCCTAACTGCCTACGGTGATTCTGAACTTACTGTTAATCTTATTAAGTAGATTTACTCTCCTAATAACAAGATTATCAATCATTATACTTAAGCAGTCTAGGAAAATATTTCTTTTTTAGATGCATCTAATAGTACACATGTCTGTAGGGAATTGAATGCTTTAGCTGACCAACTTGCTTCCTATGCTTCTAGCATTTCAAGAAAAACTCTTCCTAATAATCCTGACTGTATTTTCTGATCAATATATAAGCATCATCTTCCAAATAATGAAGAGGATTGGAAATTATTCTAAGATGATGAAAGTATATGTTCTTTCCTCCATAATCAACTTGATGAGGATGATCAAATTATTTCTTTAAAAGACAACATATTCCCTCCTTGTCTCTCTCCTTTAAAAAATTTCCTTTTATCCTAGTCACATACTCACATTAAAAACAACCATATGAAGTAATAATAAAAAAATATTGGTGAAGCCATCCCGCTTAACATTGGTACTCATGATGATCCTAGAATATTACAAATTGGAGCCCAATGTTATATTCAGGAAAAATAGAAATTTGTTGCCCTTTTTAAGGAATAGGGATCTTCATGGTTTTTATCCTGGTATTATACAACACGTTATTCCTATCAAAGTGTATGTGAATCCAGTTAGACAAAGACAAATACATATTAATATTGCCCTCGAAGAAACTATCCAAAAGGAGATAGAAAAGATATTGAACACAAATATCATTTTTCTTGTAAAGTATTCAGAGTGGGTAGCCAACATGGTCCCAGTTAGTAAGAAAAATATGGATATTTTCCTTTGTGTTGATTATAGGTCTTTGAACAAAGCCAAGGTGAAGGACAATTTACCCTTGCCAAATATGGACCATTTGATTATAGGTCTTTGAACAAATCCAATTTGAAGGGAAATTTCCCATTGTCAAATCTGGACCAAGTTTTACAATAGGTCTTCGGATCTCAAATGATCTCACTCCTAGATGGATTCTTTGGCTACAATCAAATCCACATTAAAAAGGCTAATAAGTTCAAAACCACCTTGACCTAAAAAATTGGGTACCTTCACTTATGAACGTATGCCAGTTGGCTTAATTAATTCATGTGCCACCTTTCAAAGGGCTATGCAATTGGCTTTTGATGACCTCATCAGGAATATTATTCAATCTATCTTGATGATATCAATTTTTACTCTAAGCACCTAGTTGATCACTTTAACCACATGAGACGTGTTCTCTTACAATGTCGACGATTCAACATTTCCCCTAATCCTAAAAAATTTGTCTTTGGTGTCACAATTGGAAAACTATTAGGATATATTGTCTCAGATGCGGGCATTAACATTGACCCTGATTGAATCACTACAATTAAAAAACTTCCTCCACCAAAATCCAAGAAGGAAATTCAATCCTTAATGGGTAAGATCAATTTTGTGCGAAGTTTTGTTTATGATTTCGCTAAGATAGTCAAGCCTATCCATAACTTGACTAGGAAAAATCAGGAATTTAAGTGGAATTATTCTGCTCAATAGGCTTTTATGAAGATCAAAGAAACTATTACATTTGCTCTTGTCTTAGCCAAACTATATTTCACTAAAGAATTTTTTATTTATACTAATGCCACTGAAGAAGTTGTCTCCAGAATTCTCATGCAAAAAAGTGATCTAGAGAAATAACATCGGATTTCTTTTACGAGCCAAAGTTTATCTTATGAAGAGTTTGAGTATTCTTCAATTGAGAAACATATATTTTCACTAGTAAAAGCAATAAAAAATTTAGACATTATATTCTTGGAAAACATACACAGGTTAAGGTCCCTTTTCCTGTTGTTATATTTTTATCGTCACAAACTCTTCTTTCAGGGAATCTTTCCCACTAGTTGGCCAATATTCAAGAATATGATTTGACCATTTCAACCTACAATACTATAAAGAGACACAACTTAGAATTGCATCTAGCACAATATCCCAAGGCAAGTATTTCAACTGATGATGATGAGTCATTGTCTGCCTTGCTCTAAGTCAATGAGTAGTCAATTGGTGTAGCATACCACCTTGTATAGCAACCTCATCTTTTATCTTCAAAACAAAAAATGCACAAAATATCTAGATAAATTTCAATGTAGGAATTTACACTTAGATTCTTCCAAGTATTTAATTCTAAACACAACATTGTGTCAAATATCTTATGATGGATTATTATTGAAATGTATAGATGATAAGTTTGATGCTAAATTACTATCAGTTTCTCATGGTTCCTCTCAAGAGGATTTACACATAGGAGGTCATTTTGCAGCCAAAGCCACTACTCATAAAATCCTCACATCTTGTTTTTATTGGCCTACAATATTTACTGACAGTTACAAGTATGTGAGAATATGTAAAGATTGCCAACAAGCAATGGGAAGAGAAAGATCTCACGCTCTGTCTCTCTTCCCCGTAATTCCAGAATTCCCATTCACTAAATGGGGATTGGATTTTTTTGGGCCTATAAATCATCCTTCTTTTGTAGATCATTTAATTTTTATCTTAACTACCATTAATTATTTCACCAAATGGTCAGAAGTTATCCCTTTGAAAAATTCACATGATGAACAAGTGATTGAGTTCTTAGAGGATAACATTTTCTCACGCTTTCGATTACCTCTTGAATTGATCTCTGATAATGTACATGCTTTCATTTCTACTCATTTCACTCGATTTTGTGATCAATATCACGGTAAGCATTTGAAATCATCAATATATTACCATCAAGGTAATGGTTTGGCCAAATATACCAACAAAAATCTAATCAAAATTCTGAAGAAATTAATCAAGGACAAACCGCGTATCTAGCATACTATGTTAAAATTTTCACTATGGGGAGATCGTACCACCATTAAGTCCAACACAAGTGCCTCCCCTTTCCAAATTATCAATGGGAAAGAAGCAAATCTTCCCACTGTATTAGAGTTTTTTAACTCTTTATCTAACTATACAAGCTGAAGAGTTAACCTGTAATAACATTCCTCAAAGATTCCCGACTTTGTTGGCCTTAGAAGAGCAAGAAAGTCATTCCTTGGAAGATCTGCATAGAAGAACGAAAACTATTAAAAAATAATTTGACAAGAAATTTAAGAATGTTAATCTTGTTGTTGACCAAAAGGTCCTTCTATGAGATGTAACTCACTCTCATAAGGGAAAACACCACAAATTTCATAAATTATGGATTGGCCCCTTTAGAATTTCCATTGTGGTCAGACCTAATACTTATCTCCTTCAAGACCTCAATGATCCTCTCTTTCCTTATAACACTAATGGCTCACACCCGAAGCCATTCGTGGAAGGAAAATCAAAATAATTCATCTTAATCAGGTCATCACTATGTACATAGTTCTCCTCTTATTGTTCTCCTTTGATTTTATCATGTTTCACTTCTTCTTTTTAACCTTTTTAAATTTTGATTTTCTTCTACAGTTTACTTGTTTTCTACATTTTTTTGCAAATTTTATGTTTTTGAAATAGCTGAAGTATGTTTACTACTACTTGTCTACTAAAACGATCAATAAATCCTATTGGAAACATATCCATCGATAAGTAATAATTGTAAAGGGAAAATGCTTATATAATATTTCCGGTGAACTTTTAAAAGCACTATTTTTTAAAAAAGGCATTCTTGTAATAAAAGATTTTGCAGAAAAGACAAGTATTCCTCCTCCTTATCAATATAGACATAGTCCTTCAATTGTTTGATCTTATCATTACCTGCATAAGTCACTACAAGTTTTGTCTCTCAGTCCCATTTCTTGTTGCCCATGCTTCCTTTCCCTTGAACAACCTACAACCTACTCTTTCACAGTCACTTCTATTCTGCATAACCAAAGATTCTGAGTCCTAACTCGCTTTGTGAGTCTCCCTGTGAAGTCACCAATGTTGATGATAATCAACACTAATTTCACTCGTAAACCATTGTGTATTTAAAATTAAGCCCTCCTTATTATTGTTTGTTATATTTGAATTTCAATTAAAGAACTAATAGGTGGGACCCCTCTCTTATAAGGAAATGTTTTGGCCACAATGATACTACTTCTAAAATCAAGTCTATCTCCGTGATGAGGATGCTTCATTGGATAACCATTAGCTTATATGCAAAGGTTGAAGATATATATATTATATAGGTCTTTAACATCAAAGTAAGGTCAAGATTATGTATTGGTTGGGAACCACATTTACATCACCTATATTGTTGGTTAGATATCATGTTTTTTATAACACTTTCATGTTATTTGGTTATACTATACACATTTGTATTCATTTTGGAAGGGTTTGAACGATGTTGGGTTGAAACCTATATACATGTGATCCAAATTGGATCCATGAAAAATTATCAAGTGCCATGATTATATCAAATCAGGACAGACTTCGAATTTATGAACAAAGAGCTATCAGGAAGACCTCTGGACAATGGAAGTTTGCAGTCAGCAAGGAACAATGAGGACCTCGGTCAAAGCGCACTAACCAAGGCCCATGGAGACCACGCAGGAGGCAAAACTGGCAGTTAGGAAGCCCGGATCGGGAAACGGAGGCCATTTCTAATTGCGCATCGCTGGGCAAAACCCCTCGAGAAGGAAAATCCCCAAGCTCTCGGTCGCATGGGAATCCGGGAAACCATAGGGAAAGTGCTAAGGCGAAAGGCGGGTCCCGCGTTCCAAAACCGGAGGTATGTCGAAGGCATATTGGGCAGTAAGCGGATTTGGGCAGAGAATGAGCAATTCCATACACTGCACGACACGTGTTTGGCGGATGAGAGAGAAAACCACCTCTCATCGCGAGCTAACGGTCGAGCAAGTCAACCGCGCGAAATGAGCGAACACCGTAGGATCTAGGGGCTCCAGATCTGACGGTGGAGATTGTGCCCGATGGAGAAATCGGATTTGCCAGGGGAATTAAGTCGCGACATATAAAAGTTTGAAGTCTGATTTGACCGCTAAGTTGGCGGATGAGTCATTCCACAATGTAACTGAAATACAAAACCATTGAGGAAGAGTTGGCGTAGTTCGTAAGAGGAAAAGTGGCAACTTCCCTATGGGACGTTGGTGATGACGGAGAGGCAGGGAAGCCCAAGTGAATAATAGCAGGTGATCGAAAGGGGTGGAAAAGGAAGCGAACAGTCAAGGACAAATTGGCTTTAAGCCATGAACAGGTAGAGAACAGTACGGAGAAAAAAAGGAAGAACCAGAGAAGAAAAACATTGACAGAAAAGGTGAAAGAGACAGTGAAGCAAGAAGTAGGAAACAGAGAGTTGAGCTGACCTAAGGCAGCATTGAGCAGACAGAATAAGGCTTGAGAGGTTCAAGCCATCCCTGTGAGGATATCTGTCAGGAATTGAACACCATTGGACTCATCCCATTAAAGACCAGAGAGGTCAAGACTTGGTAAGGAAAGAGTCTATGCACTCTAGTGGCTTGGGGAATCTAAGAACCACCCTACCAAGCATCCTCTATTTTAGGAGACTCAAATGAGCTCCTCATTTTAAATATCTGCTTCAAATACACAATCAAAGAAGGCCACCACTAAGATCTAGACCGGAGGCGTAGCCCTGGAGAATAGGGTGAACTCCTTATTAATGTGTTGTGTTCTTGTCTTTGCTTACTATGTTTCCCTTACTGTTTTTCCATTTTCAAGTGTCTATGTATTTTGCAATCTAATCGATCTGTTGCCTAAAATAACATAGACACACACCAGCACATGAGTCTGTAATACCTTCATTCATTAATTGTTTAATTGAGATCAGTCACGAGTGATTTTCAGATCAAGTGGTATCAGAGCTTTAGGCTGTTAAGGTTAGACAAGCTTGTGTCGGTTTAGTTGTTGAATGCTAACTAGATCAAAGCTCAAATTAGGAGAAGGAGAGTTGGTTGAAACTAATCCTGAAATTGGGAGAGTCTATCCTCGGAAGACAATGTCAGAGGAAGGTTATATGGGGCCAGACCCTCAATTTCTAGATAGTTTCCTAGCCATAAAGTCCATGGTAGAAGAAATGTATAGGGACTTTAGAAAACATAAGGATGAAGATTCATCAGGCTCTATACAAGACAAAGAAGAAGATGAGTCTCACTTCCATGACCACTCAAAAGGCAAAGGGAAAGACGAAAGCTTTCTCACACCTCCTAATAGCCCTAAAAAGAAAGCATCTTTGATCAAACTAGATGTTAAATTTTATTTACCTATATATGATGGAGAGTTGAATGCAGGAAAGTTGGACAATTGGATTAGACAAATTGATGTTTATTGCAAAGTGCAGACTATCGATTCAGACAAGAGCAAGATTCAGCTGGAAAGCCTACGCCTTGGAGGCACTGCCTTGGTCTGGTGGGAAAGCAGGACCCAAGCTAACATGAAAAGACATGGTAATACTATCTCTGTCTGGAGTGAATTTGTTTCTGCAATCAAAAAATAGTTCTATCCATTGGCCTACATGTAGCAAGCCATGATGATTTGGAAAACTCTTCGACAATTGAAAGGGAAAAGTGTGCAAGGGTACAATTAAGAATTTAGAAAGAGAGCATTGATTCTAGGAATCTCATTAGACTCACCTGAGACTCTGTTGAAGTACATTGGTGGTCTACACAGCTACATGAGGCACACTATCCTCATGTTTAAACCCACTAGTATAGATGAGGTATCTGTACAAGCTACTCATCTAGAAGCTAGAGGAAACAATGGAAGTCTAGAAGTTGGGGGATCATGCCAACCCACTGCAAGCAAGAATAGGAGAAAAGAAAGCAGAAATGGAAAGCAAGGAAGGCTAACACTGCACAGAAAAGCAAGGCTTCATGCACTGATTGTAAAAAAGATGGGCATGATGATGAGCACTATTGGATTCTGCATCCAAAGTTGAGACCTAAGAAGTTCGAGGGCAAGAAGAAGAAGACTGTTGCAGTGATTCAGAAAGATTTGGGGTCAGACTCGGGAAATGAAACAACTATTGCAGCCACAGGTATAAAAGGTAAGAATTCTAAAGAATCTACTAGTATTTCTATACAATCTACTATTGATGAAGAAAATGAGAGAAAAAGACATGAGATTTTCCATATTTGAGTTATTTCCAAACATCAAAAGATTGATACTTTGTTTGATAGTGGCTCACAAGTAAATTTGATTTCTGAAGCAATTGTAAAGAAGTTGGGATTAGTAACTACACCTCACGAGAAACCATACCCATTAGGATTGTTGAATGATAAAGCACAACTACAAGTGACTAGACAATGCAAACTCAAGTTTTCTTTTGGGTCAACATTTGTAGATGAGGTTGAGTTAGAGATAATTCCTTTGGCTATATGTGGAATTGTTTTAGGGAGTCCTTACTTGTATGATAGAAAAGTTATTTTCTA
Source organism: Pinus taeda (assembly GCA_000404065.3). Taxonomy (NCBI): domain Eukaryota; kingdom Viridiplantae; phylum Streptophyta; class Pinopsida; order Pinales; family Pinaceae; genus Pinus; species Pinus taeda. The sequence continues at coordinate 967 of APFE030075979.1, read as the reverse complement.
TAGAGTTGGGAAAAATTATCTACTTGTTAAAGATGGAATCGAATACTTTGTAAGAGATCATAAGCTCAAGAATAATTATACTCTCATAAACTCAGGGCAGATGAAATGAATGATAAATTCATGCAAACAATTCTTATTGATGGTTTTAAAGGAAAAGAAACCTGATAAAACCAATGTATTTGAAGGTTGTAATGATAAATAGCAAGTTGATTTAGAAAAGGTTGTTTCAGAGAATTATATCTTGTTTCAAGAACATAAAGGTCTGCCACCCAAAAAGGAAATAGTGCATGATATTATTTTGCAGCAAGATGCTCCATTGCCTAACATTGGAATGTACAGATTGTCCGCTTTAGAGAACGCAGAAATCAAGAAGCAGGTGCAGGAGTTGCTCAAGAAGGGGTTCATCAGGCCTAGCACATCCCCATGTGGGTCACCAATCGTTTTGGTGAGAAAGAAAGATGGCTTGTGGAGAATATGCATTGATTACCAAGCACTGAACAAGATAACAATAAAAAATTGTTGTCTCCTTCTTCGCATAGATGATCTTTTAGATCAATTGAAAGAAGTTGTTTATTTCTCCAAGCTAGACTTGCATAGTGGATACCATCAGGTCAGAGTTGCAGAACAAGATGCATGGAAGACTGCTTTCAAAATAAATCAAGGATTGTATGAGTGGTTGGTTATGCCTTTTGGCTTAACTAATGCTCCTGCTACTTTCATGAGATTAATAAATGATGTACCCAAACCTTTTCTTGATGATTTTGTTATTGTGTATCTGGATGACATTCTAATATTTAACAAAACGTGGGAAGGACACTTAAAGCATGTTAAGCAGACACTAGATGTTTTGAAAAGAGAAAAAAATTATGTTAAACTCTCAAAATGTGAATTTGGCAAAACATCTCTGAATTATTTGGGTCATATAATAGGGGGTGGTGAACTGAAGATAGATCCCTCTAAGGTGGCA
>APFE030075974.1:0-16793 GCA_000404065.3 Pinus taeda | reverse complement strand
ATGGCACGATGGAGAGCACAGGCGCACGGGCAGGTGCACACAGAGGGCGCGCGGGTGGACGCGAACGACGGGCGCTGCACGACCTGCGACATTACCACGAGCTATGTGCGATGAACAGCAAAGTGATATGTGGACAGCGACCGAACGATGGGTTTATATGCCGGTTATGGGAGCGCTACACATATGGAAGCCGACCGTTGTGTGGGCGTTGGATGGGGCTTCGTGTGGAGGATTAGGGCGTCGGCCAAGGGGCTTCTCCCACCACTCACACACGATAGCCTCCATATTAGTACGATGGAAGGTTGGAGCAACAAAAAACATTCGAACTTGTCACATCTTCGCTCTACGCATAAGGAAGAGGGGATAGCACAGAAATGCGCATAACTCATGCACATAAAGGAGTAAGTGCGCAGAGTTGACTCTTGGCATATGGTGTATATATGAAGGTCGTGTGAACAAGTGAATGTGCAGAATTGTGCAAGGTTGTACGAGTGTCTTGGTGACCCATGTGTGGGCACCCGCTCATGGTATAAAGGTGCAGATTCTCTATGTAAAGGCAGGTTGCCTTGTGTTGTAAATTTAGCTAAGTGTTGGCTTGGATTTTTCCAAGCACACTAGCTCATTGTACTGTTGAAAAACTGATATATAATATATTGTTGGGCAGACTGTTCGGGAGTTTCCCCTCCCCTTTATATCTTGCAATTGGTGTTTTATGATTGCTGTGATAATGATTAAGTATGGGTGATCATTGATATAAAGGTTTAATGCATTTTACTTGGTTGCGAAAAAGAAACTAAGTATCGGTTGTGAATTAGGCGTAGTCCGCACACTTAAGTATTGTTAAAAAGAAAGAGTGGGGTGGTGCCGCACCTCGCCGGCATGGTTGGAAGACTACCGTAGGCTTGGGGGCGTGACAGGTGGTATCAGAGCAGGTTCACGGAAGGTTGAAGTTGTGGTAAAAGCTGATTTAGGGTTGAAGAGGCTTGATGATAAACGAAAAGAACGGAAATGTATGCAAGGACAGCTTATGGAGAAATCATGGATGAACAGTCTGGGTTTCGTAGACTTGATGGTCTGTGGAAAGACCACTCAAGCTCTTGTGGACACAGGGGCCACCCATAACTTTATGACGACACGGTTGGCTAGAGATGTCGGACAGACAATCCTTCCATCGAACATGGAGGTCAAGGCAGTGAACTCTAAGGCTAAGGTGACGGGTTTGGCACACAAAGTGCCGGTGCAAATAGGAGACTGGACAAGTCAATTGGACTTCACGGTGATGGAGATGAATGACTTCGATGTAATACTTGGACAAGATTTCTTGAAGGGCAACAAGGCTATTGTTGTCCCCTTCTGTGATGAGGTGGTGCTGGTTGGATAGACACGAACTTGGACTTTGCCCACTCATAGGCAAAGGAGGGAAGTCAAGGTGCAGCATGTTTCTGCACTGAGTTTGGAAAGGGCTATGAAGGAATCAGATATGGAGACATATGCGGTGGTGTTCAAGGGAGTCGAAGGTGATGAAGTGGGGACGCCTATTTCAGCTGAGATTTCTGATGTGCTTGCCGAATATGCAGATTTGATGCCTGATGAGCTTCCGAAGAAGCTTCCACCAAGGCGTGCGGTGGACCATAGCATTGAGCTTGAACCAGGGAAGGAACCCCCGGCTAAAGCACCTTATCGTTTATCAGGGCCTGAGTCGGAGGAATTGAAATGGAAGCTAAAGGAGTTAGCTGATGCAGGTTTCATTAGACCTTCAAGGTCCCTGTATGGAGCTCCGATATTATTCCAGTGAAAGAAGGATTCCAATGAGCTACGGATGTGCTGTGACTACCGTGCATTGAACAAGCAGACGGTGAGAAACATGTATCCTTTGCCATTGGCTGCTGATTGCTTTAATAAGCTTGCGAAAGCCCGAGTGTTTTCCAAGCTGGACTTGAGGCATGGTTACTATCAGGTGTGGATTGCTGAAGGAGACGAGAAGAAGACCGCAATCGTAACAAGGTATGATAGCTTTGAGTTCCTTGTTATGCCGTTTGGGTTGTGCAACGCTCCTGCGACATTTTGCACTTTGATGAATGATGTCCTACGACCGTACTTGGACTCGTTCATAGTGGTATAAGTGGATGATATAGTGGTTTAGAGTGATAACATGGAGGATCATAAGAAGCACCTGGCGATGGTTTTCAAGGCACTGAGGGAGAATCAGTTGTTCTTGAAGAAGTCTAAGTGTGTGTTTGCTCAGACCGAGATTCCGTTCCTTGGGCACATCGTTGGACAGGAGTACATACGGATGGAGCCGAGCAGGGTGAAGGCTATCGAGGACTAGGTTGAACCGAAGAATGTCCATGATATGAGGGTGTTCTTGGGCATGACCAACTACCAATGGAAGTTTGTAGAAGGTTACTCCAAGGTAACATCGGCACTGACAGACCTACTAAAAAAGGACAAGAAGTGGTGTTGGATGGAGAAATGTCAAAAGGCATTTGATGATTTGAAGAGAAGGATGGTTAAAGCACTGATACTGAAGTTGCCTGACTTCGGGAGACCGTTCGAGGTGCACACTGATGCTTCAGATTTTCCATAGGAGGGGTTCTTATGCAGGATGGGCATCTGGTGGCCTATGAGAGTCAGAAGTTGCAGGATAGAGAGTGGAGGTATCCGGTTCATGAGAAGGAGATGACTGCGATCATCCATTGTCTTAATGTATGGAGGCACTACTTGATTGGGAAGCCTTTTGTTGTCAAGACTAACAACGTTGCAGCGAGTTATTTTGCATCACAATCGAAGCTTTCTGCGAAGCAAGCTCGTTGGCAGGACTTCTTGGCAAAGTTCGACATGTCTATTGAGTATAGACCAGGTAGACACAATGCGTTAGCAGATGCCCTTAGCAGAAAGGGACAACTTGCACCATTGGAGGGTGAAGACCGGGTAGCAAGGAGTAGAAATCGGGTTTAGAGGTCAGAAGAGATGAAAAACAAACTGAAGGAAAGTGTGGAAACCGATACTTTGGCGCAGAATATAGTGAAGCAGATAAAGGAAGGGAAGACACGCAGGTTCTTTCTACGGGACGGTTACTTGTTCTTGGAAACCGACTCTATGTTCCAAAGACATCTGGTCTTAGGAGGCACCTCTTGAAGGAGTGCCACGATTCTCCATGGGCTGGCAACCCAGGGCAGCGTCGTTCTTTGGCATTGTTGGAGAGAGGGTTCTTTTGGGAGAAGATGCGAGAGGGGATGGAGGAGTATGGACATACGTGCATCATTTGTCAGCAAGACAAATCGGATAATCAGAGGCAAGGAGGATTGTTGCAGCCTTTACCTATTCCAGAGAGGCCATGGATGAGTGTCTCGATGGACTTCATTTTTTCGCTACCACAGGTGCAGGGGTATAATGGGATTATGGTCATTGTCGATCATTTTTCCAAGTATGCTGTCTTTGTTCCGACAAAGATACCTTGTGGAGCTGAGTGTACTGCCGAGCTGTTATTTAAGAACGTGGTGAAGTATTGGGGTATGCCGTTGAGTATTGTGTGTGATAGAGATCCACAGTTTACAGGGAGATTTTGGACGACATTGTTCAAGTTAGTTGGGACAGAGTTGCTGATGAGTTCGAGTTACCATCCGCAGACAGATGGGCAGACCGAACGTATCAACGCATTTCTAGAGGACTACTTGAGACATTATGTCACGGCTGATCAGAAGAATTGGCCTGAACTCTTGGATATTGCTCAGTTTAGCTACAATATTCAAAAGAGTTCTGCGACGGGGTACAGTCCATTTGAGTTGGTAAATGGACAGATGCCGGTTGCTCTGCACACAGTTGAGACTACAGGTTGTATGAGTTGTCCTCATGCGAAGAGGTTCATGAAGGCTTGGGAGGAGACCTTGGAGTTGGCATGGTTGTGCTTGCACAATGCTGCAAGGAGAATGAAGAAGAATGCTGATCGGGGAAGACGGGATGTGCAGTTCAGTGTGGGAGATATGGTGTTTCTCAGGATTACCGGGGAGCAGTTTCAACCAGCCAACGGGACGGCCGCCAAACTGACACGAAAGTATGAGGGACCACTTCGTGTGGAGAAGCGAGTGGGGGAGGTCGCTTACAAGTTGGAGCTTCCTCACCATATGTACATGAAACATCCAGTTTTTCATGTGAGTCAGTTGAAGAGATGCAGGCTTGATTCAGACCATCCAGAGAGAGCTGAACCGCCGAGAGGACCAGCTGGGATAGTGGAAAAACCAGGCTTGGAGTTGGAGAAGATATTGGACTTCAGAACTACAAGGATTGGTTGCCACCAGAAACGGGAATACCTTGTCAAATGGAAGGAAGCACCGGAAGAGGAGAGTTGGGAATCAGAGGACTCACTTTGGAGATGGAAGAGGAAGATTGCGAGATTTGAGAGGAGGATACTTAGATGTGGAGGATTGTCAAGGGCGACAATGATTTCCAGTGGGGGAGGATGTAGCGCCCTAGCGTTGCGACCCGGGCATGCACCCTCCGCACGGTGAAAAATCGGCTAAGTATAGCGAGCGCTCCACCAACGCGACGAGTGAACGCGTGGTTATGGAGAGCGCCTCGCGAGTTTATATGGCGAGTTGGACAAACGCCAACCGACGAGCCGACGGAGGAAACGCTTATGCGATGGGCGCCTTGGGTGGGCGGTCCCGCACGATGGGCGGGCTGACCTCACGTTGGGCGTTGGCGTGCGGAAGTGGTGAACAACGTTGGGCAGGTCGAATGGGTGGATACCCACTCCAACGAAGGGTATAAACCAGCGGACGAAGAGTTGGTTTGAGGCATCGATCAAACGATCATGTCATCGCTCTAACGCACTCACATCTTAAGTGCGAGGTAGAGGAGGAGAGCCGCAGGTCGCAAAGGGCATGCACCCGCAGGTCGGGCAGCGGACTTGGAATTGCGGACGGTGATAGTGCGGCTACGCCATAACGCAGGCGCGGGTGCGCTTGCCCGCCCATCGGGTGAACTACCGGGCGTGGGCGTGGGGAGACCCGCCCGCCCGCTGTTGGGTGAACGCCGGTTGTATGGTAACGTCGGGCGCGGTTGTATGGTAAACGCCGGGGCGTGGTTGTATTATTGGTGCGGGTGTTGGTTGGATAGAAGTTGGGCGTGCACGGTGGCACGACGCTGTTCGGGATTTTTCTGGTAAAATCCCAAAAACAGAACATAAACTACACACAGAGACAATGCTCTATTTTTCACTCCACGATCTTAACATAGGGAAGCTTTTAAAAAAAAATATTTCTAAGAACAGAGTATTACACACTCATAAAAGACCTTGTATTCATTAAAATAAAATTCTTGATACAAGATTCATCCTCTTTCACTCAGAGGGATTCACAAAAAAAATTTACATGAGATTTAACACTGCTGTGTGTAAAAATCTCATTTTTTTTTCACTTACTGCTATAAAAACATATTTTTACTTATACTGCAAAAAAAAACTTTTCGCTGCTCCCCCTGTTCTCTCTACTCACACTGTAGTGTGTTCTTTTCACATTACTTTTTTTTTAACAAAAAAAAAACATATCATATATGTTTCATATGTATATAAAAAAACGACTACCAAAGCAAACATTATTATTTTTAAGTGCCGTAAACAAGGATAAAAAAAAAAACTTAAAGACTTCTACCAACTATCTACGTCCAGGAGGAATTCATTTAATGCCTTAATGAAAAATTGGCGGTCAACTAAAACTTTTTTTTACTCCACGCAATCTCCATCCCCTGCAAAGCGTACTTGAAAGTTTATCAGAAACTATTTATAATGTTGTCGGGTCGCAACATAACTCATAGTAAGGCCTGCCCATTTGGATTCACCGATAGCGATACGCCGATAGCGATATCGGTGATCGCTCATCGCAAACAAAAATGACTCTTTGTAAGTCCTCCACTGTGATTCCCCCGATGCGATAATATTGTGGACCCGATAATCTATCAAAAAAAATTAATACCATCATCGGGTCCGGCCCATCGGCGATTGCTCATTTATAAAAAGGTCATGCTCCACTTGAAACGTCGATAGCAATACACCGATGCGATATCGGTGATCTCTCATCAGCGATAATTCCTTGCTGCAGCATGGCTCAACCAATGCGCAATTGAAATTGCATTCTCAACACTCCCCTTTAATTTCAGCTGCTGGGCATTCAACCATACCCAAACATTTCCTCGAAAATTCAAAGCTTTTATGATCCAATGGCTTTGTCAAAATGTCTGCTACCTATTCTTGAGTCTTGCAATGTTGTAAAATGATTTATCCATTATTCACCAATTCTCTGATGTAATGAAACCTTGTGTCGATGTGTTTCGTTCTCTTATGAAACACTGAATTCTTGGACAGGGCAATGGCTGAGCTATTGTCACAAAAAATCGTTGTTGCTATTGCCTGCTCTTGGCCTAAGCTCCTCAACATTCTTCTCATCCACACTGCTTGGCATGCTGCTGCTGTAGCTGCCACATATTCAGCCTCTGCTGTAGACAATGCTACAATGGACTGCTTCTTAGAAGCCCATGAAATTGCACCCAAACCCATGTGAAAGAGATAACCGGATGTGCTTTTCTGATCATCCACACTTCCAACCTAATCGCTATCAGTGTATCCAACTAAATCTGAATGTTCTGAGACATTATATAAGATGCCAAAACTTTTAGTTCCTCTAACATACCTCAGAATTCTTTTCGTTGCTTGCCAATGCGCTTCCTTTGGCCTCTCCATGAATCTGGAAATTAAAATAACAACAAACATTATATCTGGCCTAGTTGCTGTTAAATACATGAGGCTGCCAACTATGCTCTTATATAAGCTAGGATCAAATTCCTTGCTGCTGTCCTCTTTGCTGAGTTTTAATCCCATTACTGTGGGAGTGATTGCTGCCTTGCACTCTTGCATATTAAATCTGCCCAACACTTCATTTACATATCTCGCTTGAGAGATAAAAATTCCATTTTCATTTTTATCTACTTCTATTCCTAAGAAGTATCTCAGCAAACCCATGTCAGTCATTTCAAATTCTTCTTTCATGACTGATTTGAAATTTTTAATGAGGTAGTCATCATTACCTGTAAAAATCACATCATCAACATATAACACAACAATTAAAATCTTACCATTCTTTTCTTTGATGTAGACGGTGGGTGCTCCCTCACATTTGTCAAACTCATTTTCCAGTAGATAGAAATCTATCCTACTGTACCACGCTCTTGGTGCTTGTTTCAACCCATAAAGATCTTTCTTCAATCTGCATACTTTGTGTTCTTGGCCTTTCTTCTCATAGCCTAAAGGTTGTTCAATATAGACCTCCTCATTTAACACTCCATTTAAGAATGCTAACTTCACGTCCATTTGGTAAACTTTCCACTTATTTTGTGCTGCTATGGACAACACTGCTCTCACGGTTTCCATTCTTGCAACCGGTGCGAAAGTTTCCTCATAATCTCTCCCATACTGCTGCTTGTACCCTTTAACAACCAGCCTTGCCTTGTGTCTTTCAATTTTGCCTTCAACATTGCACTTGGTTTGATAGACCCATTTAAATCCAATGACTTTCTTACCTTTTGGTAACTCAACCAAATCCCATGTCTTGTTTCTTTCTATGGCATTCATTTCCTCATCCATAGTTTCTATCCATTTCTTATCTTTGATTGCATCTTCGAAATGAATAGGGTAATCAACGTGACAATACAAGGCAAATAAGGAATTCATACCTTCATCATAAATATCACTTAAATTTCTGAATTTCTTACCTCTTTCATTCAGTGTGCAAGTGCTTGAAGATGCACTTGAATTTCCACTTTGTGGTGTGCTTGGAGAAGCACTTTCATTTCTCCTCAAGGGTGTTCCTTGCTGTCCTTGTGTTGGCGCTGCTGTTTGGGGATGAATTTCAGCCATCTCCTCATCATCTTCATCATGAGACAAATAGTTTTTAACATTCATTGTTTTCTCTATGCTTCCATCCCAAGCTTCTTCCTCAATGAACTGAACATCTCTGCATACAAAAAATTTCTTGGTAGATGGGATATACAACCTGTAAGCTTTGGATCCTTCACTGTATCCAATGAAAAAACATTTCTCCCCTTTGCTGTCCAACTTCCTCCTTAGCTGATCTGGAATGTGTGCATAAGCCACACATCCAAAAACTTTCATGTGGGTGACTCCTTGCTTTCTCCCACTCCATACTTCTTCCGACACTCTATTCATCACTACTTTTGTAGGACACCTATTCAAAATATACGCTGCACAATTTACAGCGTCAGCCCAATAATCATTTGACAAATGCTTTGCCTTCAACATGCTCCTTGCCATATCCATGATGGTCCTATTTTTCCTTTTAGCAACTCCATTTTGCTGTGGGGTGTACCTTGCTGTAAATTGCTTGTGTATTCCATTTTATCTGCAAAATCGTAGGAATTCTTTGGAGATATACTCACCTCCTCTGTCAGTTCTCAGAACTTTAATATGCAGCCCGCTTTGATTTTCCACAAGTGCTTTGAAATTTCGGAATTTTTCAAACGCTTCACTTTTATTTTTAAGGAAATATACCCAAGTTTTTCTTGTAAAATCATCAATGAATGTTAGAAAATATTGGCTGCCTGCTAGTGATGGAGTTTGCATCGGTCCACATACATCTGAGTGGACAATTTCTAAGGGTGCCTTTGCCCTTATGCTTTTCCCTGATTGAAAACTTTCTATATGTTGTTTCCCCAATATGCAACCTTCACAAAGGCTGTCCGGTTTCTCTATCAATGGTAATCCTCTTACCATCCCTTTTCTGCTCAACAAATTAAGACCTCCAAAGTTGAGATGTCCAAATCTCAAGTGCCACAACCAATTTTCATCCTTTGGCATGCTTTGGAAAGCCTCTTGGGTAACTGCTGCAATTACTTCTTTGTTTTTCAAATCTGCCCTTATTCTTAGAGGGAACATCCTGTTCCTTGTCATCTTCACTTCAACAATACATCTTTTGCTGGGTGCTATATCCATGATGGTGCATACATCATTCTTAAAGAAAACATTGTACCCCTTATGGATAAGCTGTCCAATACTCAAGAGGTTACATCTCATTCCAGGGACATAGTATACATCTGCTATGGTTTTCTTTTCACCCTTCTTTGTAAATATCTTAACTTCTCCCTTACCCAGAACAGAAATTTTACTATCAGTTCCCAAGTGTAACTTGTGACTTCACGTTTTGATCTAAGGCAGAAAACAGGGCTATGTTTCCTGTCATATGGTTGCTGCAACCTGAGTCTAAAAACCATATATCTTCACTGTTTGTTTCAGCCATGTTACAAGCTAATAAAACATTATTTTGGCTTGTATTTTCTCTAGTGATATTTGCACTAGAACTATTACTCATATCATGTTGTTTCTTCCTACATTCATTTGCATAATGCCCATATTTTTTGCAATAATAACATTGGACATTGGATTTTTCATACCTCTGTCATTGAGCATGATGTTTTCCTCTTTGTTGGCTGCTGCCTTGGCCTTGGTTATGATTTGGATTGCTGCCTCTTCCTTGGGGATTTGTTGGACTGTTCCTTCCACCTCTGTTCTGACTTCTGCCTCTTCCTCTTTTGTTTTGCTCTGCCTTGACCTCTTCCTCTTCCAAAGGACATCTGGGTCTTGAAAGCTTGCTCTAGAGATGAGTTTTCATTTCTACTCAACCTCTGCTCATGTGTTATCAGTGATGCATGAAGTTCATCAACTGAAAAGTTTGAGAGATACTTTGTCTCTTCTATGGTGGTGACAATCACATCAAACTTTGAGGGTAGGACCCTCAAAAGTTTATCCACAATCCTCCTTTCTTCAAGAACTTCTCCATGAGTCCTCATTTGTGTGACCAAACCAATCACATGTGTGAAGAATGAGTCAATATTGTCTGACTCTTTCATGTTCAGATTCTCAAAATCTCTCCCCAGCAACTGTAGTTTTGCTGTCTTCACTTTCTCCATGCCTTGATAGGCTGTTTTGAGAGTTTGCCATGCTTCTTTGGATGTCTTAGTTGCTGCTATCCTTGGAAACACACTCTGGTCCACTGCTTGATACAAAAATACAAGGGATTTTGAATCCTTCTTCCTATTGCTCTTTAGTAGATCTTTCTCTGCCTGAGTTAATCTGTTAAAGTCATTTTCATCTACTGGTTCTTCAAAACCATCTTGAACTAATTCCCATAAATCTTGACAGGCAAACAAGGCTCTCATAGTTATTGCCCAGTAGTCATAGTTTTTCCCATTGAACTGTGGGAATTGAGGGTTAAACATACCCATGCTTGTGCTGGTGCTGGCCATTCTAGCACTCCTTAACTTATGCTATAAAATGCTTGACTATGTATTAAAATAACTGATTGCTTCTTCAGCAGCTACTCAAAAAAAACTTTGAGGAATACCTGGATCTTTTTAACTGAGTTTTCACTTTGCTGGAGAAGATTTATTGCAGCCAGAAAACTCCTTCCTTCAACTTCTTTGACACCTTCAAAGAGCCTGGACAAGCTCTGATACCACTGTTCGGGATTTTTCTGGTAAAATCCCAAAAACAGAACATAAACTACACACAGAGACAATGCTCTATTTTTCACTCTAGGATCTTAACACAGGGAAGCTTTTAAAAAAAAATATTTCTAAGAACAGAGTATTACACACTCATAAAAGACCTTGTATTCATTAAAATAAAATTCTTGATACAAGATTCATCCTCTTTCACTCAGAGGGATTCACAAAAAAAATTTACATGAGATTTAACACTGCTGTGTGTAAAAATGTCATTTTTTTTTCACTTACAGCTGTAAAAACATATTTTTACTTATACTGCAAAAAAAAACTTTTCGCTGCTCCCCCTGTTCTCTCTACTCACACTGCAGTGCGTTCTTTTCACATTACTTTTTTTTTAACACAAAAAAACATATCATATATGTTTCATATGTATATAAAAAAATGACTACCAAAGCAAACATTATTATTTTTACGTGCCGTAAACAAGGATTAAAAAAAAATCACTTAAAGACTTCTACCAACTATCTACGTCTAGGAGGAATTCATTTAATGCCTTAATGAAAAATTGGCAGTCAACTAAAACTTTGTTTTACTCCACGCAATCTCCATCCCCTGTAGAGCATACTTGAAATTTTATTAGAAACTATTTATAATGTTGTCGGGTCGCAACATAACTCATAGTAAGGCCTGCCCATTTGGATTCACCGATAGTGATATCGCCGATCGCTCATCGCAAACAAAAATGACTCTTTGTAAGTCCTCCACTGTGATTCCCCCGATGCGATAATATTGTGGACCCGATAATCTATAAAAAAAAATTAATACCATCGTCGGGTCCGGCCCATCGGCGATTGCTCATTTATAAAAAGGTCATGCTCCACTTGAAACGCCGATAGCGATACGCCGATGCGATATCGGCGATAATTCCTTGCTGCAGCACGGCTCAACCGATGCACAGTTGAAATTACATTTTCAACAGGCGCGCCCTCCGTTCGGGCGAACGTTCTTACATCTCAGTTGTGGTTCAGGCAGACCGCTATGTGCTCTTGCATGGGCGGGCGCTCGCCCGGTTGTAAACGCCGGTTGAGCTTGTCTCCCGGTCATGTTGTAAAATCTCTTTACTATAATAAAAGATTTTTATTACATGCATTGTTGTTTTTCTCGGTTATGTTTATCATGCTTATTATAATGGAATTCCGCACATTATAATTTAACAAGTGAAGTTTTATAAAAGTGAAGGCGTAGTTCGTAAATTACTTAACCATGGAAACAGTAAGTCGTTTAGGCGGTGCCGCACCTGCTCAACTTAAGAAAAAAAGAGTTGGGGGCAGGACACACTGGGTCTATATCATTGCAAATTTTTTATTTCACGCTGGAAATAAACTTTCTTATTGGATCCTGGGCTGCAAGATTTTCTTCTCTCTCTTCAATTCCATACTTTCTTTGAGTTGCTATTTTTTCTCCGACTAATTCTTGGATCTTGGACTTCTCCACTTTAAACTAGTTCTTTCTTTTTCCTTTCCCATGATTTTTCTACAATCAATTGTGAGCGGTAACTCTGCTGCTAGAGGATCAAAGAATAGAGACGAAAGCACAACGCTTTTATTTGAAAAAAGACTTGTCTTATAGCACCTAAAGAACTGCTCTGATAACAAAATGATCACTCAGGGCAACCCAAACGAACTGTCTTATAGCACCTAAAGAACTGCTCTGGTAACAAAATGATCACTCAGGGCAACCCAAACGAACTCTCTTTTCAGTTCCAGCAAGACTATCAGAGTATCGCCAGGTATCAGAGAGTTTAAAATAACATATAACATTTATTTAACAGAGATAGTGAACACTTAAGTTAAACACAAACAAACATCAACCTTAAAAATGCTGAAATCACTAGAACATAAATACAATGAGAAATTTCCACCATTCCACAGAGTGGCATTCAAAGTCTGCGGCAGTAAGTAGTGCCAGAGCAAAAATGTATCATATATAGGGTCATTTATATATAGGGAATGTCTACTTCACTCCATGCTTTTGAGGACCAACCATTCCCGCTAGCTACAGTATTGGTACGCATCTTGAGAATGGTCTTTCGTGCATTTGAATTGTTGCCCTCTGACAACTAAATCAATGTAAACACGGTTTTTATGGTATCCAAAATAATACAGAAGCCTCCTTGGTTCATGGGAAATCCTGCACAACAAAAAACAAATTTTGTTTCCAATTTAGATTTTGATAGATTCTCCAATAATCTTAGCTGAGCTCAGAATTTTGATGTTGTGATCAGGATTTAGTTATAGAGGTCATACCCGGTATTGAATTCTGGTTTTCAACACTCCCAGGGGTCACATTACATTTTGAATGGGTTACAATTTATGAGATATATATTTACGCCGAATGGCATTCTCTTTGTGGGCTTGCGGCGAGCAGACACGGTGAGGAGACACTGTTCACCCCAGCCAATCAGAAGCCTTTGTTTGTTGGGGATCTTTCTGGTAAAATCCCAAAAACAAAAAAAAAACAAACTGAATACAGAGCAATGCTCTGTTTTTCTCCTCAGGACCTTTTGCACAGGGAAGCCCCAAATTTTTTTTTATGAACAAAGCAGAGTTTCACAACCAACATAAACTTGTATTAATTTATAAACTGCCTGATACAATTGTCTTCCTCTCTCTCAGAGGGATTCACCAAAAAAAATTACTCTGCCTCTGTTACAAATGATTTTTACACTGCTGTGTAAAATCTTCATTTACATTTACTGTTGTAAAAGAGCTTTTACATTTACTACTGTAGAATAAAATTCTTACATGAGCTGTAAAAATTTCTTACATAGATTTTCAATCTCAAAAGTAAAATTCACACAGTCATTTTTCATTCGCACTTGCTCGGCTTCATTTGAGCAATACAAAACACAAAAAGAAAATTACATTTCAACCCCCTCGTATACATATGCGTTCCTCCTTTTTTTTTTAATACAGATATTCAACCTTGCACTGCTGTGCAATCCTCTGGTTCATCAATCCTTGCTGCTGCGAACTCTTTCTTCTCCCGTGTGCAATAATAATAAAGGTCAACACACACATATTACATATGGGTTAAAAAAATATATGCCGTATGAAAACTTTAAATATTTTACCTAAGACTATGACATTTCATTAAATGCATTAAATAAAACGTGGGGTAAAAGTAAAATTAACTTTCTGGCAGGTTGTTGAAGATGCTTGTCCGTTGACCTGATCGAACGCATTTCGCACACCAACCTCTCTCAAAACAATCGAATTTTAGCTTCCGGGGAGTGGGTGGTTTTGTGTCCGTACACTGGACGCGTGGTAGCTAGTCGGGGTGTTTGGAGGCCCTCTGACAAAAACAACTTTTTACCAAAAGCAGTGCGAAATAATTTGTGGTTTTCTGAAGTGGTTTTCCGGAGTTAATGCGGGCAGTTGGAAATTAATATTTCAACACTCCCCTTTAATTTCAACTGCTGGGCATTCAGTCATACCCAAACATTTTCTCAAAAACTCAAAGCTTTTCTGATCCAGTGGCTTTGTCAAAATGTCTGCAACCTGTTCCTGAGTCCTGCAATGTTCTAAGGCAATTTCTCCATTGCTCACCAATTCCTTGATGTAGTGAAACCTTGTGTCAATGTGTTTCGTTCTCTTATGAAACACTGAATTCTTTGATAATGAAATAGCTGAGCTATTGTCACAAAAAATCACTGTTGCTTTTGCCTGCTCTTGGCCTAAGCTCCTCAACATCCTTCTCATCCAAACTGCTTGACATGCTGCTGCTGTAGTTGCCACATATTCTGCTTCTGCTGTAGACAATGCTACAATGGACTGCTTCTTAGAAGCCCATGAAATGGCTCCTGAACCCATGTGAAAAACATAACCGGAAGTGCTTTTCTGATCATCTACACTTCCAGCCCAATCACTATCAGTGTATCCAACTAAATCTGAATGTTCTGAGACATTATATAAGATGCCAAACTTTTTAGTACCTTTGACATACCTCAGAATTCTTTTTGCTGCCTGCCAATGTGCTTCCTTTGGCCTCTCCATGAATCTGGAAATTAAACTAATAGCAAACATTATGTCAGGTCTAGTTGCAGTTAAATACATAAGGTTGCCAACTATGCTCTTGTACAAGCTAGGATCAAATTCCTTGCTGCTGTCCTCTTTACTGAGTTTTAATCCCATTAATGTGGGAGTGATTGCTGCCTTGCACTCTTGCATATTAAATCTGCCCAACACTTCATTTACATATTTTGCCTGTGAGATAAAAATTCCATTTTCATT
This sequence comes from Pinus taeda, assembly GCA_000404065.3. Taxonomy (NCBI): domain Eukaryota; kingdom Viridiplantae; phylum Streptophyta; class Pinopsida; order Pinales; family Pinaceae; genus Pinus; species Pinus taeda. The sequence continues at coordinate 1,989 of APFE030075974.1, read as the reverse complement.
TTGATCTACTTCTATTCCTAAGAAGTATCTCAGCAAATCCATGTCAGTAATTTCAAATTCCTCTTTCATGACTGTTTTGAAATTTTCAATGAGGTAGTCATCATTACCTATAAAAATAACATCATCAACATATAACACAACAATTAGCAATTTACCATCTTTTTCTTTGATGTAGACTGTGGGTTCTCCCTCACATTTGTCAAATCCATTCTCTAGTAGATAGGAGTCTATCCTACTGTACCATGCTCTTGGCGCTTGCTTCAGCCCATAAAGAGCTTTCTTCAATTTGCACACTTTGTGCTCTTCACTTTTCTTTTCATAGCCTAGAGGTTGTTCAATGTAAACCTCTTCCTTTAACACTCCATTTAGGAATGTTGACTTCACATCCATTTGGTAAACTTTCCACTTGTTTTGTGCTGCTATGGACAACATTGCTCTCACGGTTTCCATTCTTGCAACCGGTGCGAAAGTTTCCTCATAATCTCTCCCATACTACTGCTTGTACCCTTTGACAACCAGCCTTGCCTTGTGTCTTTCAATTTTTGCCTTCAGCATTGCACTTGGTCTTATAGACCCATTTAACTCCAATGACTTCCTTACCTTTTGGTAGCTCAACCAAATCCCATGTTTTGTTTCTCTCTATGGCATTGATCTCTTCATCCATAGCTTCTATCCATTTCTTATCTTTAATTGCTTCTTCAAAATGAATAGGGTCATCAACATGACAATATAAAGCAAATAAGGAATTCATTCCTTCATCATAAATGTCACTTAAATTTCTGAACTTTTTACCTCTTTCACTCGGTGTGCAAGTGCTTGAGGATGCACTTGAATTTCCACTTTGTGGTGTGCTTCGAGAAGCACTTTCATTTCTCCTCAAGGGTGTTCCTTGCTGTCCTTGTGTTGGCACTGTTGTTTGGGGATGTGTTTCAGCCATCTCCTCATCATCTTCATCATGAGACAAACAATTTTTAACATTCACTATTTTCTCTATGCTTCCATCCCAAGCTTCCTCCTCAATAAATTGAACATCTCTGCTTACAAAAAACTTCTTGGTAGATGGGATATACAACCTGTAAGCTTTGGATTCCTCGCTGTATCCAATGAAAAGACATTTCTCCCCTTTGCTGTCCAACTTCCTCCTTAGATGATCTGGAATGTGTGCATATGCGACACATCCAAAAACTTCCATGTGGGTGACTCCTTTCTTTCTCCCACTCCATGCTTCTTCCAGCACTCTATTCATCACTGCTTTTGTAGGACACCTGTTCAAAATATACGCTGCACAATTTACAGCTTCAACCCAATAATCATTTGGCAAATGCTTTGCCTTCAACATACTTCTCGCCATATCCATGATGGTCCTGTTCTTCCTTTCAGCAACTCCATTTTGCTGTGGGGTGTACCTTGCTGTAAATTGTTTATGAATTCCATTTTCTCTACAAAATCTTAGGAATTCCTTGGAGATATACTCACCTCCTCTATCAGTTCTGAGAACTTTAATGTGCAGCCCGCTTTGGTTTTCCACAAGTGCCTTGAAATTTCTGAACTTCTCAAACACTTCACTTTTGTTTTTAATAAAATATACCCAAGTCTTTCTTCTAAAATCATCAATGAATGTTAGGAAATATTGGCTGCCTCCTAGTGATGGAGCTTGCAACAGTCCACATAAATCTGAGTGGATGATCTCTAAGGGTGCCTTTGCCCTTATGCTTTTACCTGATGGAAAACTTTCTCTATGTTGTTTCCCCAATATGAAACCTTCACATAGGCTGTCCGGTTTCTCTATCAATGGTAATCCTTTCACCATTCCTTTTCTGCTTAGAAAGTTTAGACCTCCAAAATTGAGATGTCCAAATCTCAAGTGCCACAACCAATTTTCATCCTTTGGCACGCTTTGGAAGGCCTCTCGGGTAACTGCTGCAATTTCATTTTTGTTTTTCAAATCTACCCTGATCTTGAGAGGGAACATCCTGTTCCTTGTCATCT
>APFE030075965.1:9215-19679 GCA_000404065.3 Pinus taeda | reverse complement strand
TTCTGAAGCCATACCATAAAAGTTAGGTAGCACTGATGGAGGTATGTTCTTCATTTTGATCTCATCATCTTCTTGTGGTTCATGTATAGGAAAAGGAAAAGTTGACTCTTCTTCGTCTCTATATCCTTGATGTGGTACTGATCCATCTCCTTCCTCAGCCATTTTAATAGGTTTCTCTGTGTCAGAGTCGCTTGTTTCAAAGAGGAGATTAAAGAAATATTTTTCGGTCACTGTGCTACTTTCTCCTTGTGTGGAAGACCTAGGAAAGTACTTCTTCTGCGATTTATGTGTTAATAAAGTTTGTCTTTCGATGAGGGTAAGTCTCTGTCCTGATTTTTGTTTATCCTCTAATGCTTGTATGATGCCCTCCTCAGCTGGTGTTGAATTCCTTAAAGAGTCTGCTCCTGATGATGATGGGTTAGTTTTTGAATGGCGGGGGGTTTTTATGAATCTACTCTGACTGTCTCTAAATCTAGGCATAAATGAACATGATTTCTAACTGTGTTTTTGTTTATTGAAATATTTTTTCTTTTTAAAAATCCTTTAAGTACACCTCCTCGGCAACGGCGCCAAAATGCAGTGTCCTATCTAGGGTGCTAGACTAGGCTATATTTATTATCGACCAGGGTGCGTAGACTTAGAGGCATGCGTCTAAAGTATATAGACATAAAGGATCGTTATCTAAGTCTAATCTACCTAGTTACAACGCTGTCATTCAATTCATTATCAAACTAAAACACACTATGCATCACTATAAACCAAGATTCAATTCATTTAGCAAACCAAAACGCTGTGTATCACTGTAAACCAAGATTTTAGTCCCCTTACAGAGACATCATACATAAAACCTCTGTTCAGCAAATACTCAACATTCATTAATAGTCATGCAAGATAAAAATATATGGAAATCATAGCATAAGAGTTCATGACATTGCTCTACAAGATAACAAGGGATCGAATCCCTTACAGGATATGATTCACGATCTCAGTGATGATCTATTCGAGCGCATTCATAAACATAAATCATACGCATAACATAAATCAATTTTAATCACTGCACATATTAAATACCCTAACTGTAAATGAAACAAAACAACAGTATACCACGTTACGCGGGGCCCGTCCGCGTTCCAGAGGTATACTGGACTGTGATCCAACGATTACCAAATCAACACAATGAAATCGTGACTATAATGCAAGTCTTTGATATTAAAATTCAAAACTCTGTTTTCGAAACAATGATAATGATAATCAAAATGACTGATTCAGAACTGGGTTTTCATATGGTTTTACATCCCTTGAAAACGAATGTACATTCATGAGCAGGTTGTTGCCGCTTTTACCATATCGTGACTTTTGAAAATGTTTCTATCCTAACTGATTTAAAAAGGAAAAAAAACTTAAATCGATTTGGAATGTGTGCTGTTGTTGCCTTTGTCGCCAACATGCCATAGTTTGACCTTCATTGACCGCGCATGTAGGAGGGTTGATTCTGTGGTGGGATAGGTGTTCGTCCATGCTTGGAAATTCCGCTTTTCATCCCTACCCTTCGCTCTAGCCTGGCTGTCATGCCACATGTCAAACAATAAACCAATTATAGGATGTTGGAACTTCCTGTAGCCATTTTGCCAAAAATTCCTAATTCATTAACATAAAACTCCTAAATCAATTTCAATGCAATTTAATAACTATAAGACTATTAACTAATCAATTTCCAAGGGATCTGAGAGATAAATGATGAAAAGAGGTAGGCAAATGACATGTTTTGGGAGGGAAAAAGGGGTCATGGAATGGTACCAACAGGGAGAAACTTGGGGTTTAGTTCAGTTAAAAAGCAAGTTAAGTCAGGTGTTGGGCACCTGGAGTGGTTGGTTAGCCTCTATGGGTCCTATAGCTCCTACGGAAGATTAGTTTTGTTTTGGTTTGTCAATTCCACTTCCTTAACTATACTTGGGGATTTGAATCATATCATAGTAACTCTTCATCACACGTTTACCCCGATAGGCCGATTAGCTTGGGTAAATGTAGGAGGGGGGCGTTATAGAGTGGTATTAGAGCATGGTTCACCCCTTGGATTGGATGGGAAGAATGCGTTTTTCATGCATGCATGTAGGTTGTATGTGTTGTTATGTATGCATGGTGGTGGTCATTGTTACAATTGCGTTGTCATGTGGAAGTTGATGATGTTGTTGTTGGAATGTGGTTGTCGTGCACGAGGTCATGGTATGCAGTTGGTATTGTCATGCATGGTAACTGGATAATGATGGAGATGATGTTGGTATATTGTTATGATTATGATTATACATGTATTTTGCTAATCTGGTTAATTTTGCAGACGAGATATCCTCCCCTGAACTATATTGAGGTATGTTGATTATGTTTATATTTTGGTTCAGCTGACATGGTATGCTTGCAAGAAGAAGAAGAAGATTAAATATGACTAGCAAGATGGTGGATTACAGTTCACGAGATTCTCCCTATAGATCAGATGAGCAGCATGGTGATGGGCACTCTCTTGACATAACAGACACTTTGAGAAGTTTGAAGGCAGAAATAAGAAGTTGAAAAGCAGATAATGACAGAATCATTCGAGCATAGGAGAAACAAGCATAGGTCAATGCAGTTATCCTTTAGAGTTTGTCAGACTTGCAAAGACAGGGACCACTTAGAATAGGTCCTGGATAGGAGGACAAGACTAATGGGGCATATGGTAGTAGGTCTCATGGTGGGCACAAGTCGGATAAGGATGACAAGATCAAAGATGGCAGGTTCTTGGATACGTCAGATAGGAGAGCTGATGGACACATGTTCTATTCTAGTTAAGGTTTCGACAGGTACCATGGTCATCATCGTTATCATCCTTACAGGAGAAGTGATAGGGGATATTTTCCAGATGATTTTAAGAAAGCCAAGCCACCTACATTTAATGGAGATTTGAAGAAGCTGGAACATGCAAAGGCATGATTACTCATGATAAAGAAGTTCTTTGAGCTACATGATTACACGAAGAATATGAAGGCCAAAATAACTATCTTCAACCTCAAAGGGAAAGCCAACATCTGGTGGGAATATCTGAAGCGGGCTAGACACATCAGGATAGAGGATTTGAGTTGGCATGAATTCAAGAGGTTTTTCAGGAAGAATTACTTGTGAGAAAGGTACTATGATAGTAAAGCTAAGTAATTCTATTAGCTAAAGATGGGATCAATGATAGAAAAGGAGTATACTACCATGTTCCTATAGTTGTTTAGGTATTTACCATATCTTAAGGATGAGAAAGCCAAAGTTCAGAGGTTTGTCAATGGGTTACCATTAGCATTTAAAGATCGGATTGGGTATGATGAGCCTCGGTCACTTGAAGAAGTCATCAGAAAGTTGAAACACTATTATGAGCAATCAAAGAGTAAGACAAAATCTTAGCAAGATTGGAAAGGGAAAGACAAGAATAATGGTAAATGGCAGTTGAAAAGAACAATACCCTAGGATGCAGGTGAGAAAGAGAATGTTGTGCCTTACAAGAAGTTTAATGAACCTTAGCATGGAGAACAACAAAATAAAGTTGATGGTAGAAGACAATTATAATGTTGGACATGTGGTAAGGAGAATTTTAAGAAAGATTGTCCATAGAATAAAGGTGGCAGGCCTAAGATATACAATGCTCAAGAGGTGCAGATAGTTGGAGATGTTGGGTAGAACATTCCTCAGATCTATGCAACATTGGATAACAAGTAGGCGGATCACTAGGCATCTATTATTGAGATGGACAATAAGCTTTGTGATCAAGTTGTTTCTATTTTGATTGACCCTGAATCTAATTATATTTATGTTAACCCTAAACTAGTGGATAAGTGTGATTTGAATAAATATGTACATGAAAAATATTGGTTATTGTAGTTGGCTACAGGTACAAAGAAAACAGTTTATCATTGGGTAAGAGCTTATGCATTTGAGCTGAATGGTATGCCTACATAAGCACATCTGAATGTACTTCCGTTGGGATCATATAGTATGGTTTTGGGTGTGGATTGGTTGTACCTTTAGAGGACCAAAGTAGATTTTTATGACAAGGTTATTGAATGCTTGGATGACAATGGAGAACAAATAATCTTGCAGGGTAAGAAAAAGGTAACATCAATCAGAATGGTTACAACTATGCATGAAAAGAACAATCGTAGGAAAGGGTGTGTGTTATTTATGGTACATATTTCTAGTGATAAAAGTAAAGATGTTGAGGATGCATAAGTCTTGAACAGGTACCCATTTTTACACGAGCTTCATAATGTATTTCCTGTAGAGATTTTAGATTTGTCGCCTCACGGGGAAGTGGACTTTCTTTTGAGTTGGTACCAGGGGAAATAACAACATCAAAGGAAACTTAACGGATGAACACTCCCGAGCTAGTGAAATTGAAGCTACAGTTGAAGGAAATTCTTGATAGGGGATACATTAGACCAAGTGTGCCACCTCGGGGTGCACCAGTGTTGTTTGTGAAGAAGAAGGATGGTAATCTTAGATTGTGTATTGATTATAGGTAGTTGAATAAGGTAACCATCAAGAACATATTTTATTTTCCAAGGGTTGATGACTTATTTGACCAATTGAAGGGAGAAATGGTGTTGTCGAACATTGAATTTGAGATAAGGATACCATCAGGTATGCATTAAAGAAGATGACATCTACAATACTGCTTTATGGACCAGGCATGGGAATTATGAGATTGTTGTAGTTCCATTTGGTTTGATTAATGCCTCAACTACTTCTATGTGCTTGATGAATAATGTATTGTGTCCTTATTTGGACAAGTTTGTTATTGTATTCATTGATGACATCTTGATATATTCTAATAATGAGGAAGAGCATGTAGAACACTTAGTAGTAATATTGATATTGCTAAGAGAGAATCAGTTGTATGCCAAGCTTAGTAAATTTAGTTTCTTTCAGACAAAGGTGCATTACTTTGGGCATTTGGTTTCCAAGGAAGGCATAACATTGGATCCATAAAAGATAAGGGATATCATGGAGTGGGAAGCTCCTAGGAATGTAGATGGGGTAAGGTCATTTATGGGGTTAGCAAGTTATTGTAGGAGGTTCATTAGGAACTTCTCGCAGATTGCATATCATATCACATCATTGCAGTGAAAAGGTAAGAAATTTGAATGGACAGAGAAATTTGTGGCAAGTTTTGAGTAGTTGAAACAATTTTTGACAAATGATCCAGTTCTAAAGATTGCAGACCCAGATAAAGAATTCGTGGTGTGTACAGATGTTTGTAAAAGAGGACATGGTGGATTCTTGATGCATGAAGGACATGTAGTTTTCTATGAGTCAGGGATAATGAATGAACATGAGAAGAACTATGTGATACCTGATCTTGAGTTGGAAACAATCATCCATGCTTTGAAGATGTGGAGACACTATCTTCTTGGTAGGCGATTCATCTTTATGAGTGATCACAATGGATTGAGAGACTTATTTGATCAACCAAATTTGAATGCTAGGAAATCTAGATGGTTGGCCACAATCAATGAGTTTGACTTCGAGATTAGGTATATTAAGGGAAAGGAAAACAAGGTTACATATGCTCTTAGTAGAAGAGTGCATGTAATTAATATAGAAACTATGAGTTCATATGGGACAAATTTACAAGATCAGATCTTACAGGAAGGACAACAAGATGACAGGTATAGTGTTATGAAAACAACTCACAAAAAGATAGAAAAGAAAGATCAACACCTTAGAATTCAGCCTCTTCGAGGGGGTAATCTCCTTTACATTACACAAATGAAAAATTCTCGGAGGATACAAATGACAAAACCTCCTTTCTATGAGTCTAAGAGGTCACAATATAGCCAAAGCTGACCTAACAATAATAATATAAGGGCAAAAAAATAACAATAGTGGGCTTCTATGGGGCACAATAATAACAATATGGAAACACTAGGGGCACAATAATAACAATAAGGGATACAATGACAATAGTAATGGGGGAATCACTAGTAGTATAGGAACCTAACATGCCCCTCTCCTTCAAAAAAGTGTTGTCCTCAACGCTTGAGTAGTTCTGGATGCTTCTGTATAAAATTCTCATCCTCCCATGTGGAATCTTCAACGGGTAAGTTCTTCCACTTGATTAGATGCTCTGAAATTGATTGATTTCATAGCTGTCAAGTTCTTGTTTCTTTGACTGCTTCCAATATGATTTTTCCTTCCTCATCAAGTTCTGGCAATATTGTTTGAACTAGGAGCTTGTCACCTATAACCTTCTTTAAGCATGATACATGGAAAACTGGGTGCACTCGGGAAGCTGTAGGAAGCTCCAATTTGTATGCCATAGTACCTATCTTTTGCAACACCTTGTACTGACCATAATACTTTGGTGATAATTTATTATCCTTCTTAGCTTGCTTGAGATACATTTGTTTATATGGTTGTAGCCATAGGAATACTCAATCACCTACATCAAAACTTCTTTCACTGCGATGTTGATCTACCTGCTGTTTCATTCTATTCTGTGTCGACGTGAGGTTATCCTTTAAGAGTTGGAGAACTTGTTTTTGATGCTTGATGTGATCTTCCATTGCTTGAACCTTAGAATTTTATCTTAAATATGATGTGATGGATGGTGGATGATATCCATAAAGTGCCATAAATGGGGTCATTTTTGCTGTTGTATGGAAGGAAGTTTTATACCACCATTCATCTAGAGGAAACCATTTGACCCATTGTGTCTGTCTATAAGATACAAAGCAACGAGGATATCCTTCCAAACATTTGTTTACTATCTCAGTTTGCCCATCAGATTGAGGATGATAAGATGATCTATGAGCTAACTAAGTACAGACAAGAAATAATTTTTTCCAAAATTTCCAGTGAAAATGGGATCTCTGTCGCTTACAATAATCTTTGGGTTTCCATGTAGCTTTTGAATTGTTTCCATGAATGCAGTAGAAACTGTAGTCGCTTTAAATGGATGCGATAATGCATAAAAGTGTGCATACTTGGTAAGTCTGTCAACTACCACCATGATAACACTCTTTCCTTCGGACTTGGGTAAACCTATGATAAAATCCATTGAAACATCCTCCCACTGTTGGCTTGGAATGGATAAAGGTTGTAATAGAACTAGGGTTTTAATTGTTTCAACTTATTTTGTTGGCAAACCAAACATTCTAGCACAAACTTTTGAATATCTGATTTAAGGCCATCCCAAAAAAATTCCTTCTTAACCCTGTGGTAAGTTTATAGAAACCTTGAGTTCCCTCCTAAGGGATAGGTGTGCAAGTCCCTAAGAATCTTTTGTTTGAGTTGGGAATTCTTACATAGGTATAACCAATCTTTGTACCATAACAAATCATTTTTCCAGCTAAATGTATCAGATGTAATGCGATCTTGTTGTAGCTTTTGAATGAGTGCCCACACTTCTTCGTCATTCTTCCATTCATCCCTTGCTTCATTTATCCAATTTGGTTGGATAATAGAAATGGCGCAAAGAAATGCTTCAGCATCCTCATCCTTTCTTGAGACTGCATCTGCCACAACATTTTGCTTCCCTTTTTTGTAGATGATTTCAAAGTCATAACCCAATATCTTTGTGACCCATTTTTGCTACTCTTCTTAATATAATCTTTGTTCTAAAAAGTATTTAAGACTATCATGATCTGTTTTTACCTTGAAGTGTCTTCCCATTAGGTAGGGTCGCCATTTCTTAATTGCATTAGTATTCCAACATTTTTCTCTCATAAATAGCTTTGCACATACTTTCCTTTGATTGGACGACCTTTTTTTTTTTTTTTTTTTTTTTTTTTTTTTTTTTTTTTTTTTTTTTTTTTTTTTTTTTTTTTTTTTTTTTTTTTTTTTTTTTTTTTTTTTTTTTTTTTTTTTAAACCGAAATGATTATGTTTTATTAGAGAGAAATAGGTTGGGCTATGCCAATCAACCAAAATACATTCTTCAGAAATTCAGAAGCACATCCTTCCCACTTAGGGGATTATTGCCTTGATAAGGAAATCAACATTTATACTTATCATCCCGATTTGCAACGTACATCGTATATTTGCCAGTCTGTCCACTTCCTTGTTTAAACCCCTGAGAATATGGTAAAATTGAACGGAGGGAATTTCTCTCAGAATTCTCTTTAGTCTAGTTAGTAGCTTGTTTAGCACCGGATCCTTTAGCTTTTTTCTCACTAATGAGCACTTTTATCAGCACTTCCAAGTCTCCAAAGACTAAGATTTCTCTTGAATTTTCCTCTCTTTCCATTTGACAAGCTTTCAATAAGCTGAGAATTTCTGCTTGGTTGTTGGTTCTTTGACCAAGCCCCCAACTACTATTTGCTTTGTTCCCATTCGAGGAAAAAATCACCCCGCCCACACCTGACTTTCTTGGGTTGCCTTTTGAAGCGCCATCAAAGAATATTGTGCACTTGCCCTGGGATCTCCACCAATGTTGAAAGTTGTCCTTTGAATCTCAAATTTTCCATCTTTCCTTTTGAGTTGGGTGAGGATTTGCTTTGATTTTGACACTGTTGGAACAAGCATCCAACCACGTCCTTTCTTCAATAAGAAGGGAACTGTCATCTTTGACAGGGAAACCATTCAAAGTTTCTAAGAGAAAACCTTTTGCTCGGGAAGCCACCATTGCTGGAGACCAATCTGTATTGTTGAAAATGATATCATTCCTAGCGAGCCAAAGCTTCCAGCAGACATATTTCGGGACAACAATCCACACTCGGAGCCAAAGAGATTTGCTAGTGATGCTATGAGGATAATTGTCTTTCCAAGAGGTAAACATTGAGACAACCGAGACCTGAGATAGAGGGATAACATTCAGCCCATGCAGGAAAAGGGACTAGACCTCCTTCGCGAACTCGCACTCTATAAATAAATGATCAGAAGTTATCTTTGTGCATTTTCATAACACACAACGGTTGGGACCAACTATATTCCTTTTGCACAAGTTTTCTCCTATTAGAATTTTTTTGTGCATCAAAGTCCAGAAGAAGAAATTAATTTTGGGGATGTTGAAGCTATCCCAAACCTGCTTCCAAAATGATTCCTAGTGAGTTGACTCCTTCCTAGTTTGCATTTGAGTGTAGCCTTAAGTTGCCGAATAGATCCTGGTCTTGCCCCAACCCTAGGAATCTTCTTCTTCCTTGTGGACCGGTGCAAAATCAGAGATTGATTCAAAAAGGATTTCCAACTGCATTTGTAAATGTTCTAGAGTTCTAGGAAATTTCCATCGCTGCCAGCTCCCATGGTTGTCCCATTCCAAGATGTCTTCTATTTTCCTGATTCCTTTCACCTGTAACCATGCTCTTAGCTTAGAGATTTTGTTAACTTCTGCAAGAGGAGGATGGCCCATAATGCCGTCCCTCCATAACATTGTATTTTTGCTGTTGCCAGGAATTTGATATAGGTAGGATCTGAAAAATTCAATGCCTCTGCTACATAACTTCCAAGCCAAAGATCCTTTTGGATTTTTCTCCACCGTGAATTGCCTCAACGACTGATTATTGATATATTTAAGATTGATTAATTGGCTGACCAGATGGCTAGGCTGTGCGTGGATCTACCATAATAACTTGCATCCCATTGCTAGATTGGCATGCGTGGGGTCTCTAATTTGCAATCCACCTTCCACGAGAGGTCGCTTCACAATGTCCCAATTTATTAAATGAAATCGATTATTATTTCCACAACCTCCATTCCATAGGAAATCATGAATGAGCCTTGAAATCTGATCAGAGATTGCTCTTGGAGGCAACATTAGAGAAGCCTGGAAAGTGGGCAGCACCGAGAGAACAAATTTGATTAAAGTGAGCTTGCCTCCTGTGGTGAGCCAAAAACCTCCCCAGTCAACGATTTTCTTCTTGAATTTTACTATAACTTCCTCCCACAATTGATTTTTGTTGGAACCCAGCGTTAGTGGAAGGCCTAAGTATTTTATGTTTTCCCAAGAATCGTGCCCAACAAAGCCTAAATGGTTTGGATTTTTCTCAATTGTGTGTTGATCTGCATTCCATCCATACACAACACTTTTCCTCTCACTTATAAGGGCTCCCAAGATGCTACAAAATTTTTGGAGAATGACTTTAAAATAATTTTCTATTCTCAGAGAAGCTCCTCCAAGCATTAAGGAGTCATCTACAAACAAAGCATGGTTCACGGGTTCAATTCCTTTTTCTATTCGAATCCCAGGAATGCTGCCATCTTGTTTTTCACAAGATAGCTTTCTACTTAAGGAGTCTTCCATCAGAATATAGAGGAAGGGGTAAAGAGGGCGGCCTTACCTCAATCCCCTGGTGGCTAGGAAGTAGTTGGTAGGCCTTCCATTTACCAAAGGCGCGATCCAAGTCTTTTCTATGTAGGCTTTGATGAGATTAATGAACTCCTGACTGAAACCAAAGGATAAAAGAACCCTGTACAAAAATGAACGATTAACTTTGTCAAAAGCGTTAGACATGTC
>APFE030075960.1:0-11009 GCA_000404065.3 Pinus taeda | reverse complement strand
ATTACTACAAGTTTCAAACATTGGTAACATCATAAAGTGGAATCTTCAAAACTTAATAGTATTAAGTTTATTTAATTTGTTTCAAACATTGGTAACATCATAAAATGGAATCTTCAAATTTTAATAGTATTAGGTTTATTTAATTTTATTTGTCGTTTCTGAAATAAAAACATGGGATAGGTTGTAATCCACTTATGTTTACATGGGTTACAAGATCATTAATATAATCTTTTTAGGGGTAACCACAATTTTCAAACCCTAACAACTTTATGTGTGCATAAGTCACATGATCATTAATATAATCTCTCTCAGTGAAGCAACATGGTTGACCACTAACTCAAAGTGTCCATATGGCTTCCAATAAGTCGCCTTCATGAAAATTAAATTTTTCTAATAATGAAAAATCCATTATTTTCCAGCATTGAATCTAAACTCTTTAAACATTATAAAAAATTTTTACTTATATACAAATAATCATATAAAATATAGTTATAATTAAACAGTAATGAGTTATATATACCTGATATATTATCATTATAAAACTTATTTAATATTAATCATTGATAATAAAGATTATGAATATTGAAAAAGATTATATTTATATTTGAAAACTATTGGTAGATATAACATTATCTTTGTTTCTATTATTATAATTTATTTTTCGTTAATCAAATGAGTGATAATTATTATTATGATAAAAATAAAAATAAATAATAAATATTCTAACATTGTTATTATTTAGCATAATTATAAAGAGTTTATAGGTTACAAAATTTTATAGTTAAAAGATTATATAATTAATATTTTGACATATCTAAGAAAAGCCAATAATACTTTAGACAAAATACAAAACATCTATATTATAATTGCATATAGGAATGACCCAGAGATCCACAAAACTTTGAAACTACATTAACTAGAGGATGGAAAGAGAAACATATCATCTTCAGTTTTCCCAGTAGGATTTGCTATGGGAGGTCTGCATTGGTTCATTTATGTGTAGGGTGCTAAACAATCTTTCTTCTTCATATTTTGTTTTAGCCAGAATTGCTTGAATAATACAGGGATCAGTGGAGTTGTTATAGGTCAAGCCTCGTAAAGATGGAATGGAGAGTGCACATTCAACTTCTTATTTGTCGAATTTCCTCTTTATTAGAACCATGATGTCTATATTCTCTATTGTAGAGTGTTATTGTGCATGCGTATGGTAAGTAAGGGAAAGTAGATAAACTATACTCAATAACTTTTGAATCCTATTGACACATGAGATTCAACAACTTCCCACTATAACCCATGATAGGTATCAAAGATTGTCCATGTGTTGAGTAACTTGGGTTGTAGATGAGGGTTGAATAAAACAACGCTCCATTCATGAAGGCTTTTAAAGGGGAAGGCTAAAGAGTTTCCTACCAAACCAAACCTAGGGATGATTTTTTTCTAGGATAGCAGACCTTGAACCGACTGAAAAGTGGGAGATGTCTGTAATTGAACCCTATTCATCCTCAATTTTCAAAAGCACAGTCAAGGTTGCCATAAACAATCCTAAATAAAGAGGAGGGGTAGGAAAATAATAGGGAAACTATAAACATCCTAAGAGGGAGGGATACTTATGACTTGAGGGAAAATAATTGGGTAACGAGGGCTCTATCTTCTGACACATCCAATGCCTATCATTTGAACCGAAAAATGTCTAAGTGAATGTGAGGCAATTATACCCCTTGACACTATGCTAAGAGTCACCATCATTTTCCATCCCTAGCTTATTCATAGCAGCTTAAACTTGTGAAAAAGAAGCATTTGATTTGTAATTACATCATAAGCTCGAAATCAATAAGTAATTGTGAGACTATGGCATTGTTTCAAGGTACATCGCTCGCCATTATTATGCTTGCTTGGAAGCCAAGTGCTCGGAAAATTAGGATTTGAGAGAGAATGACGGGCTACATGCCATTAACATACATGATGTTGTAAAGCTTAATAGAGCCTTTTTTCCATAATTGTGAGAATTAGTGTAATAATCCACTTCGCTATTAGTTTCCCTTAGATATGTGATGCTCTCCAACACTTGTATAATTCTAGAAAATAATACTATTGCTTTAATCAAATGTTTTGGTGTCTAATACCATATGCCAAATTACATTTGGTGAATCCCCAACATTGAACAATGGTTTATAGAAAGAATTAGTAACTAAAACTCCCTCTAGAAAGACATAAACTTATGTATAATTATTTAATAGAATTGTTAAACTTCAAGTGTAAATATACTTCTATTTCCTCCCAAAATTTATGTACACTTATCAACCTTATTTTTTCTTAATTTTTTTTTATAATAACTATAGAATTCATAATTACAAACTTCCCAATAAAAATCTTATTTTAATTTCATTTATTTATAAAATATATTTACTTTATTTATTATAATAAAGTATTCAGTATTTAGGATAAATTTTACATAAAGTATTTAGTATTTACTGATAAATTACATAACAAGTACTTTATTTGAATTTATAATAAAAACATTATAACATATATTATAAACATTAAATATTTTATTTATTATCATAAAGGACAGGTAATAATATATACATTTAGTAGATCCTTGTATAATTAAAAAATTATATATTAATATATATTTTTTATGTTCATTGAGTGTATCGGTGTATAATAGAGATAGGTTAATATCAAAACATAGTAAATAATGATTATTGTTTGTTGGCTGTGTTTAAGTGGTATAAATTGAATGTTATAGAAAAGATTTACATTTTCCTTTAACGAAACATCACATGGCATGGTTATGTACGTTAATATTAAACGTATTTATTGAGCATATAAGAAACGAGTGAGACATTGTGTTGACATTCAGAAAAAGGGTGTCTACGCTATAAGGACAATCGAGCTATAGCGTAGGCCATCGTAGGAGCTAGATGGGTTACCTGGTGGTAGATATGTATCGATGGCGTTCATTTATTTAGCACCACGGAAGAGGATATGAATGAACCCACATGAACTCAACCATGGGTAACTTGTTTTATATGTATAGCATGTTGAATCTCATACATGCACTATTTTATTATTTCTTAATAAAGGCTTACAATATTTTATTCAATGGCCATTTATTTATTTATTTATTTATGTAAAAACAAAATTAAAAGATTAAAGGTGAAATATAGTGAAGAGTAATGAGATATTAACAATAGTTGTGTGAAGAGTATGAGTACGGGGAATTGGAAATGGTAAGAAATCTAAATGTTTTGCTTTAGGTTTATTGGTATAAGAAATAGTGGAGTTACTTTCATCACATTAAGTTAGTGTATTTTTTGGGAGTTTGAGACATGTTCAATATACAGAAATTTACGGCTCTTATTTTTCATGAATTTTGATGTGTTCCTTGAGTGGCTTGTGAGAGAGGTTTGGATGGTTCCTCATTTTTTTCTTTGGAAGGGAGGGTTGAAGTTTGATGCGTGCTTTTATGGTATGGGTTTAGGGAGGGTTGAAGTTTGATGCATGTTTTTATGGTATGGGTTTAGTTTACTTTCAATTTATTAAAGAATTAAATTATGTGTGAGCAAGAGCTAATTAAGTATTTTTAAGATCTACATATAAAAGTAAAGTTATTTTAATTAGTATATAAAAATATTAAT
This sequence comes from Pinus taeda, assembly GCA_000404065.3. NCBI lineage: Eukaryota > Viridiplantae > Streptophyta > Pinopsida > Pinales > Pinaceae > Pinus > Pinus taeda. The sequence continues at coordinate 7,368 of APFE030075960.1, read as the reverse complement.
GTAAAAAGAAATTTAGAAGGAGAAGAAAAATTAATTATTTAAATATAATTTCTTTAAGTTTTAATTTTAGTATTATAAGAAAAAAACAAATATTGAGTAAGTTGTCACAATGTCTTCACCTTGTTAACCAATATCTAACCATGTTTACTCATAGAGAGTGTCTTAAAATTACAAAATATAGAGTCAATATATTATAGGTATTGGGATGGGGTAGGGTGCAGAGTACGTCGATATATAGAGTAAGGAAAGGTTTATCAATATTGGAAAGTATAAAAAGAGGTTTTGGTAAAAATAAGGGATGTATATTAAAAATATAGGTTATTTCTATTATAAATATCTATTGGGAAGGGGGTTCAACAAAAGGATTTTGTAAGGTTTTTCTCAATATTTATTGAGATTAGGGGTATTCTTTAATATCCCATAAATGTAAGTGTTATGACACAAGTTGATTAAGTGGAGACCCATGTTGTCATCATTTATATCCTTCTTGAATCTAGCTCTATAAGGGAATCACTTATTTGGCAAGAGGTAATTACTGTATGGGGAAAGCATTCTTCTCATGGAAAATTTACAAGTATGAGTAATGAATTTGTAGAGTTAAATGTTAAGTGATGAGCCAAAACCTTCAAATTTTCATATGTGATTCTATCTTGAGAGTGAAAATACTCAAATTAATTATAAAGTCAATTTTGTTTTTAATTATTTTATTCAAAATTTGATTTAAATCTTAAAAGACATTAAACTAACAAAATTTCTCCAATCTCAATAATATTTTCTCCAACAAGTAAATATACCACCTATTTTTATATACTTCTCTAACCTTAATATTTAACCTCAATGTTTTTTAAGTATTTTAAAATATTAATTTTATTCTTAGTAAACATGATTTTATTCTTACTTTCATCATCATAATAAAAAGACTCAAATCAAGGTGTATTTTTTTAACCTAGTATATTTTCATATTAAAAATTATATTTGTTATTATGAAACAATGAAGAATTTATAAGTATTTTAAAATATTGATTTTATTACAAATGACTATACGCTTAGTAAACATAATTTTATTCTTATTTCCATAATCATAATAAAAAACTCAAAATCAATAAGTATTTTAAAATATTGATTTTATTACAAATGACTATACGCTTAGTAAACATAATTTTATTCTTATTTCCATAATCATAATAAAAAACTCAAAATCAATTGTACTTTTTTTTTTAACATGGTATATTTTAATAATTAAATTTATTGGTTATTTTTATGAAACATGAAGAAGTTATGTGGTCAGTATATATGGTTTTTTTTTTTTATAATATAATAAAATAATTAAATAACTTTTTTTCTTAATTAAAATTAAAATAATAATTAATATTTATTTTAAATTAGATATATTTACACATTAATTGTAATGAGAGATGCTTTTACATCATATATCAGTGTAGAGGTTAATTGTTAGACATTAGAATGTAAATATTTTTAAATTTTATTTTTTCTATATTGTTTTCTGTTTTTATTAATAAAATTCCAACTATTTTAGATAAAAAGAAAATCATGAATATACGATATCAGATTAAAAAATTTATAATAAAACAATTAATAATTTATAGTCCCCCCAAAAAAATTTTTAACAATCCATTTTAACTATATAAATTAATAATGTTTTCAAATAACCATATTTAAAAATTTAATTAAATAACCACAAAAAATTTAATATGTACAATATGACAAGATTCTTAATAATGAATATTTATCATATTTTATGGTAAATATTATTAACTTCTAATTAGGCTTTCTTACAATATCATGGGCCAATGCCATTGTTTATCAATACCATATACCCAAAAACCATAACACATTTAAAATTAAAAGAAAAAGTTAACAAAATATTTTATTTTAATTTTAATTTTCTAATATTTTTTTAAATTAACTTAATACTTACAATAAACATAAATATATCAATAAAACATTTTAACTTGTTCAAAATTCATAAAAACTAAAAGTAAAAAAAAATAAATATAAAAATAATAATAATAATAATTAATAATAGTTATTAGTCTAGATCATTTTTATTTTGAATCTAAATTTAATTAAATGTCTAAGAGAGATCAAATTTATTAAGATCAAAACCATTTTTAGGAGTAAAAAAATTAAAATAACTTCAATTTAATTTTTAAAAAATTTTAATTTAAAAAATAATTAATTTTCACCCATATCATAACTAAAACAATGGAAAGAAAAAACATATGTAAAAACACTTTAAAGAAAGTGATGAAAAGATAATACAAAGGCGATGAAAAACACAATACACAAATTAGAATGAAGAAATCAATGACATTACTAACTTGATTTCTCAAAGTGGTTAAACTCTCTATATAAATAAAAATATTGAAATAATGCATTAATTATACCAAAAATATCAAAATAATGCATTAATTATACTCTTAAAATAATTGGGAGTAGAGTTTATAAAATTACATCCTAAAATATAATACAGGAACGGAAAACTAAATACTTGAACCTTTTTCTTGAGATTGATAGCGAGAATATTTTTTCAAATCACAATCTTCATACGTGCAGTAAACGTAAAATCCTATCTTTAAAAGCAAGCTTTAATGAACGGGAAAATAATTTGATTCATTGGATAAAGGTAAGGACATTAATATCAACGGAAAAATAATTAGATTCATTGGATAAAGGTAAGGACATTAATATCAACATGCATATCTACTAATAATGGAATCCGTATATTGACCAATAAAGATGGTTGTACATTCACTACACTTTTAAGTGAACATTGTACAAATGATACAAGGCTCCCTTCACACTAGCAATGGCTATGCACACATAATAAACAATGTGCTTTCACACTAGCAATGGCTATGCACACATAATAAACAATGTGCTTGCACATTGGCTATGCTTTTATACTCTGAATATTCTAAAAAACACCTCATGCTCCCTTTAAATAAGCAACACATGATATATTTAGACTTGTTTTGTAAGAAATAAATTCAAAGATTCATGCTTTTGGTTAGTTAATAATTAATATGGGATTGAAATGAAAATGGTTTTGGAGAGTGAGGCCGTTCATGTTAATTGGGGTTTAGATTTTTATGTTAAAGTTAAATTTAATTTGAAATAAGATTTTAATATTATGTAAATTAATTTTATTGGTTATAAAGGGTTAATAAAATTTATTATTTTATTATAATTTCTTTATAATTTTTTTTTTATCCAAAATAAGGAAAAAATAAAATAAAAATAAATTAAAATTATTAATTGAATTTAACTTATATTTTTTTTTTTAATTAATTTTTTTCTCTATCTTTAGTTAATTAGGCATTATTCTAATGGCCTAGTTAAAACTCTTTATATCTATTATTTCGTGCTGGGATTTGTTACTCATCTTATCTTGAAAATGAACAACACTAGCTGTTCTAAAGAACTTCGATAAGAAAAATAATTTCTTTATGTGATTTTTCGGAAAGATGTTCGTTAATAAAATAAATTGTTTAATATTGAGGAATTAATAAATAAAATAGTTATTAATTATTAGTTAAATTAAAGTATTAAGAATAATTGAAATTATAAATATTTCTATGTGATTTTTTTCGGAAAAATGTTGTATTAAAATTAAAATTATTATAATATAATAGACTTTAATTAATAAAATAGTTATAATTTTAGTTAATAAATATTAAAGAAATTTAATTAGAATATTAATAATATAGTTGACTGGTTTATAATAAAATAATGAAGGTAATTTAATTCCATATTTGCATTAAGTAATAAATTTGAAAAACAATTATCTTCTCAACTTACCCCATTTAAGGATAAAATGTTTTCAGTTTTTTATCAATTAAAATTATACTTTCCTGCCTCATAATCTTGTGACAAGAATCCTCTATAAACCATTACCAATACTCCCACAAATAAAAAGTGTAGCATTACTTGCTCAAATATCCTTTAAAGAATGTTCCTTTACTTGCATGAATCTAGACGCACAATTCCACTTTTCCTACGTGCAAATATTCTTTCTATTTTGTTTCCTCTTTATTTAATAGTGTAGTTCTTATAATTATATTTTATTTCATTGTATCTTATAATTGGTTTATTTAATATATATTTTTTTTCTATCGTGTAAATGTTAAGTTTAATGCATTATTTATATATATATATATTTGTATATTTGTTGTTTTAGGCAACATTTTTATGAAGTTAACATTAAGTATGTTGTTCTCCATTTGGGTGTTGAAAATGAGGCTAAATGATAGGGTGGGTAGCCTGTCACTCTGTTGCCTTTTCTTGCATTAAAGAGGGGGAATGGTGTGGCCATGACACTCCATTCACTCACATATGCCAACAAACTTAACATTCTATCACATTAAGATGACATCCTCTACTTCCACTAGGTGTTCCTGCCTTTCATGTTGTTGCTCATTGTTTTTCCACTACATACAAAATGACTCCTAGTTATACCGTATATTTTCACCACGGAGCTAGCTTTTCTAGCTCACTAGTTTATGGAGGTCTAGCCCCCCCGGCTTGGAACCTCACCACACCCATCTTTTGACAAAGTATTGACTTTAGCATGGGAGAGGTTGCAAGGGTTGTAAGTATGGGAATGTTTGCATCTATAGGAGCGTGTACATCCATAGTAGCACTTTGGAGCCTAGTGGCTTGTCAACACAAGGGTAAATTATCCTATGTCAAATATTTACAAGTTTTCTAACTTGATTTTCTCTACATGGTGGAATTCTATTTATGGTTTGTAGGGTGTTGTGTTGACATTAAAACCTTTTGGATTGTTCTAGTTAATTTGGTTTATTGTCCCCACTTGAAGCTACCCCCTTAACCCACCCCCTTTGTCAAATCGACCTCAGCCCATCCCCTAGTCTGCCTAGACGCAAGGCATAAATATTGTCACAACTTTGTCTTAGTTCAATTTGGCTTGGTTCACTAATTTGCACCTCCTGTTAGGATTTTCTATCCTTATGCCCTATCTTATTCTAAATGTTATGCCTTGTTAGCATATGCATTGTTGCCAAAGGTATGAAGGTTGTGGCCCTTCAAGAAAGCCTCATGCTCAGACTCAAGCCAAGTCAGGCATTGCTATTTTTCATTCTACTACTTTGCCTAAAATCTAGGTGGAACCCAATAGTTGGAAGCTTTAACCACCAATGAGTGCCTAAAGTATTCTAACTCTATGATTAAAATTGAATTTTCTAGATAGGTTTCAGACCTTAGACACACCAGGGGACGTTGCATCCAATACCTTAATTCCATCAACCTCCATTGGAAAATGAATATATTCTTGGATTGGGTGCTCAAAGAAAAATATGATAATTGCAATGAAATCATCACATGCCTCAATAGCAATCAAAAGAGTCCAATTTCACCAATGCTATTGCTTAGTTAGCCTTAATGCACACCTAACACATATAGAAGGTCACCTTCAGTGCGGCCTTAAATCTCTTGTGGGCTCAAGTGCTCAAGTGCTCAAGATCCAACCCTAGTAACATTTGTTGAGAAATGGAAACAAGAAATTCGAGTTTAATTTGTCCTTGAATTAAATTAAAATTAAAATCGAATTCTATTCTCATAGCAACTTGTAAATAGTTAATTAAGTTTAATTAACTTAATTAGCTTAGGAATTTCAAGTTGGAAGTCTTTTTGTAGCCATTTATATGTTCTCCCTAAATTTTAGGGGTCCATTGTAATTAGATAGCTTATTTTGACTGATGTATGGACAATTAAACTAGTTTTAACTATCTGTGGAACTAGTAGAGGTCTAGTAGTGAGTTAGTGCACTGGTGTATCCTTAGTGCTACTCCATCTAACTAAAGATTCCCTCATGATAAACTCAGGCATATCAGTTCAGAGAAAGACCTAGTTGAGACTAAAGTGTAGTGACAATGTACTATTAATTGTAGAGTGACCTGAGTTGCACAGATCATGCACGCAATGAGGAAGAGGACCTAGTTTGGAATTCATAGTTTTGAGGAAGGATTTCCCACATTAAATATGGTTGATTCTCTCAAGAATTGCGCAAGGAAATAGGGGCTCAACAGGCAACAAAAATTGGCTAAGTGTTGGTCAATGCATGCTCGTGAGGGAGAGAGTTGATCATACTTGTGCATAATTGTTCTTGTGAGAACAAGCTTTATATTATCACTCAGATTTTTGATTAATGTCATAGATAGTCAAGATTTTAAGTAGTGGATTTCCCCAAAGAAACAATTGTGTTATGTGTCTTTGATTATCTTCCTTTTATCGATTATTGTTTTAGCGATATATTGGTTTCCGTTATTTAAAGAGTAGAGTAGATTCTTGTCTTGTGTTTTGTACATTACATGAGCTGTGAATCTATAGGAAAATGTACATGGTATCAAAGTTGAAGGCAATATACTAGAGGATATTTCAAAGTTTGGATTTTTGGGTTATAGGTGAAATTCGAATTGGTGATACATACTTTAAGATCAATAGATGAAGTTCTATGGTTTACGGCTTGAGAATGCCTTGGAAGGAAACTCAAATTATATAGCATGGAAGGACATAATGGAGGTTATGTTGGAGGATAATGGCTTGAAGGAATTCATTGATCAAGACATTCCTATGTTGAGATTGCAACAAGATGATGGAGCTTAGTGAAAAGAGTCGCCTTCACTAAGTGGGCCCGCAGGCTATTTTTGGCGCAAGTCTATTTTTAGACATATGGATCATGTCTATGGATTGCAGGTTGTTGTTTATGGATGATTGATCAATTTGGAAAAAATAGATGGACTTCTATTTTTAGACCACAGCGGAGTGACACCACAGCGGAGTGACTGCTCAGTCTAAATATAGAACAGTCAAATATTATTAGCTCATAATAATATTTAGACTTTAAACTTTGTCTTATTCTCTTGGAGCACTTTAGGATGAGCTACGGATGTGGCACATTCAGTTGTCAGAAGGAAATACGCTTTTCTTATGAGTCAGTTGAGTTGTTGCATGCATGACTTCAGTTAGAACTCAAGTGTGTTGAGTTTAGTGGACTGGAGGTGCAGTTGATGGAGTTGTGTTCAGTTTAGCTTTGTTAAACTGGTTGTATTTAGTCTAACTGGCGAATAGACTAGAGATGAGTTAGGTGAATTAGTTATTAATTAATTCACAAGTTATTAACTCATAATACAACTAATGAATACATCAGTTAACTCAGTTGCATGTCAGTGCATGTTCAGTTCAGCAGGGACAGGTGTTAGAGAATCAGATTGCTATCAGTTGTGCCTATAGTTGTGCATCAGATCTTGCAAAATCAAGGGATTGAGTATGCCAATGAGTTTGCCCACGTATTTGCCCACATTGTAGCTTGTGCTCACGTGATTT